>LR552214.1:0-57404 GCA_900536415.3 Caenorhabditis sp. 38 MB-2015
TTCATATCTTCTTTTATTATCATAAAATGTTCCCATTCAATATAATATTCATTCGAGGGGTTAGAGTACTTTTAGATCTAACTTTACCTTGAACATGCAACTGTTGTCAGATTTTTTGTTGTGAACATAATTAACTTTATTAACTAGGGAGAACCCATAAGTAGAACAGAGACAGATATAATAAGACACGGAATAAACCTAGAAACAATGAAAAAACAAACTATAAACATGTTGAAAATAGGAAAATAACATATTAAAATGAAGTTTCGAAAAACTTGAAAAATCCCTTCTGAAATAATAAAAAATACCTTAGTGATTGTTCCAGCATTTTCTAGCTCTTCGAGTTTTTTTT
The DNA here is from genome assembly GCA_900536415.3 of Caenorhabditis sp. 38 MB-2015. Classification (NCBI taxonomy): domain Eukaryota; kingdom Metazoa; phylum Nematoda; class Chromadorea; order Rhabditida; family Rhabditidae; genus Caenorhabditis; species Caenorhabditis quiockensis. Next base: position 353 of record LR552214.1, read on the forward strand.
AACAAAACATACCAAAATAATTCTTGTTTGTCTTTCACGCCTTTGGGAAGTTACTTACTATTCCTCTGGGAAGTCATAAAATAGCCCTACATTCAACAAATTTGAATATAAACAAAAACGCCAACAGCAGAGGCGGGCGTGTACGGGCGTGTACGGGCGGGTGCCGGGTGTGACGGGTGCCGGGTGTGGCGGGTGCCGGGTGTGGCAGGTGCCGGGTGTGGCGGGTGTCAAACAAAAAAAAGGAGGACGGGTCACCCGTCACACCCGTTTTACAACCCTACACGTGAGTACAAAATCATTTATTTACTGTTCTGTTATTATTTTATAACATATATAAACTGTAATGGGAAAATGTTAAAAAATTCATAACATTTTTCACAAAAATTTCCGGCGGATAAAGATTATACCATGATGATCAGGAGGTCAAACTCTATAAGTGTACAAATTTTGAGAAAAAGTTGAAAGTAACAGTTCGCGAACCTCCCTTGTAAGAACGGTCGTTGGTGAGGTGAGATAATATTTTGTCCAATTATTCCACAACGAGGAGATAGTTTTGTTGATACATTTCAAATGAGTGCGAGTTAAAACTTCGGTGGAACTTGGTGTGAAACCGTAATGTCTGTCTTCCGTGATAGGCACGGCGAGACAAACTCCTGGAAGGATCAAATCGATCGGCTTAATGTTTTCTTATAATGAGTTGCAAATTCTTATAATGAGTTGTTATAATGAGTTGCAATTCTTATAATGAGTTGCAAAAAAAAAAGAAGAAAATTTCACCTGTTAAGCCTGATTTTATCTACATACATGCAAAGTCAGTATATGTTACGTTTTTTTTACAACTTTGGTCAACTTTCTTAATTTTTTTCCATTCTCTAAGAAATTAGTCACTTACAGATTTCAGTTCAGTTATGGAACTATACCTTACCACAAACTACACTCTATGTCCAAAAATGACAAGTTTCTTCGGAACAAAGGAGTTTATGACTGGAAGTGAGCATATTCTGACAGTGATCTGTGTTCCATTGAATTTTTATTGTCTTTATTTAATCTGGTTTATAACACCAAAGAAGATGGAAGGTATCAAATTAGCAACGTTACATTTACAACTAGTGTAAGTAGCAGTACCTATGTACATACATACAGTTATGTGTGTTTGTTACAAATATGTATTTCAAATTTCAGTAGCCTGTCATTTGATTTGATAATCAACTCTCTAATAACAGCAGTCCCTTACTTGCCAATACCTGTCGCATCTTTTAATGGACTTTTTTCCTATCTGGGCATACCTCACACACTCCAATTTCAGATTGCTCAGTACAACGTTTATTGTAAGTACACCTTTCTCTAGGGTTGTAAAACGGGTGCGACGGGTGACCCGTCCTCCTCTTTCTGTTTGACACCCGCCACACCCGGCACCCGACACATCCGGCAGCCGACATACATGCCCGTACACGCCCGCACCTGTACCTGCCTGAAAATACACACAAACCGCCGGGTCTCGTGTGTATGAAACATAGGCGGGTGTGGCGGGTGTGTAGCGAAAAAACAGGCGGGTGTGTCGCACCCGTTTTGCAATCTTACCTTTCTCATTTAATTAAAAATATCATTTTTATTCAGTGATTGGTATGTCAATAATCAATATTTTTCAAAATCGGCACAGTGCAACTACTTCTGTCCCATATCGATTCACTAAAACATCTTCGCTAGTTTTTTATTATACATTATGTTATCTGTTTGGCGCGATAATTCTTAGTCTTTACTTCCTAGATGATCTTGATAACGAAGTTCTTAAACTCGAGTACTTGCAACAGTATCCTTGTCCACCTCCAGAGTATTTCGAATCAAGCACATCAGTTTTTGCAAGCGTCTCACGCGTTGCGTTCTGCTTCGGAACATGTATAGTTTCCATAGTTACCAATGCATTATACTTTGCTTTATCCACAGTTTATTACCTTATTATTGTTCCTTCGAGCAGTGTTTCTGAGAAAACCAGACAAATGCAACTTCGATTCTTGATCATGTTAACCATCCAACTCCTCATTCCAATAATAGGTCTTGTAGTCCCAGCTGTATTTGGTTTCTACATTTTATATACCGGTTCGAATAATCAATCGGCCAACAATGTGATTTTGTTGATATACTGTTGTCATGGATTTTTATCAGGAATTGCTCTGATATTCATACAAAAACCATATCGAGAGTATACGTTCCAATTTCTGATCAAGGTCAGAAACAAAATCACAAGTCAGGAACAAAGTATTCCTGTAGTTCGAGTTAGAAATAACCAATAAATGTTTCAAGTTTTCCCACCTCTTTTCATGTTTGATTTGAAAATCAATCAGACCTGCACAAAAAACATCAATCTGTTTTGGGGCGGAAAAATTTGGTAAAGAGATATTGATGAGAAATAAAAATGAAAGGCTCTCTCATTCCGCCGGTTTAAACTGTTTTCTCGGAAACGAATTCCTATACCTTACTTTTAAGAAACATGTAGATCACACGAGACACACTTTTTCTCGCTTTCTTTTGTAAATCTTGGCTGATTTTAAAATATTTTAACACATCATGGAATGCGAAGTGTCGTTGTTTTTCCATTCATCAATATTGCAGGGAGAAATTACTGGATTTATCGAGTAAAAATCAGGTTAAAAAATTTTGTTTCTTAAAAATTTGAAATTGATATAGTGAAAAAATCTGGAACTGAAAGCAAAAATCAAAAAATAATCTGAAACAAAATCAGGAACTGAAAGCCCCGTGTCTCAGCGTTTTGAGCTAACAAATGTTTTATTAAAGGGCGACTATTGTCTGAAAACAAGTTTTGTTATTTCTTTTATTGTTGTTTCTCTTATTATCAATCCGTGAACAGAAAAAATTCTCATTTGACGCTTCCACTACAGGAAAAAAGTGAAAAACAATTCTTGAGCCCGTGAGAACAGATGAGAAAGTTTGCTCTACTGCTACAAAGAAAATTTGAAAATAGTTCACAAACACCAAACATGACGACCAAAGTTTGAATACCGCAATTTTGCACACTGCACACCATAGTCGCCCTTTAACTATACGTCGCTAGAATTATAGATTTGGAATTTGATCCAGTGTGAAATCACCTGTAGTTAATATTTCCGGAAAATGAAAATTTCTTTTAATTTCGATTTTCCGAAAAAAAATTCGGAAAACGGAAAACGGTACAGCTCTGTTATGTAGTTTGAGCCGACGAAATAGCAGGTCAAATTAAGAGAATTTGAAACTTTTCAATATTTGATCTACTTTTTGTTGGACGACCTACCTCGCATAGACAATAACAAATATTTATTAATCCTAACCACACCAACCGATTTAAATTTACAGAGTTCGACGTATGAATATTCAATCGAACACCTGCAATGTCCGGCTGATCACACCTCTGATAGCTTTCTCACCAAACATCAGAAGGAGTATTTCCGTAGGCTGAACGCCTGGTAAGAGATTTAGGTGTAGTTGTTGGGTTCATTAAATGTTTCATAATTGTTTCTTAAATTTTGTTGAATAAATTTTCTGTGAAAAAAAGTTTTTTTTTCTTTTTTTGTCGCCACGAAAAATTGAAAATTATTTTGACTTATCACATTTGAACTGTCTATAGGTGCACTTCAGTTTCCAAAGACATCATCTGAAGATACAAAAAACAAAATAATGATGTTCAAAAAAGTTCGAAACTAAGTTCTTTTCTATTTTCAAAGATGGTCGTCCAGGTTTGAAACGTAATAACTTTATGTACTCGGATGAGATATAATCATCACAACACTCTGTTTTTGTTGTGATATTTTTGCGATTTCATTCTTCCTTCCAAATCTGAAAGTATATTCTCGATATGGTGTTTGTATAAATATCAATGAAATTCCTGATAAGAATCCATGAGAGCAGTATATCGACATGCCAATGTTGTTCAATTTTTGACTGTTCAATCCGGTATATATCATGAAAACAGCCGAAAAACTGGTAACGACCAGAGCCATCATAGGAATTACGATTTGGATGGTTAACATGAGCAAGAACTTGACTTGCATTTTTCTGGTTTTTTCGGAAACACTACTGGAAGGAGCAATGACTAGGTAATAAACAGTGGATAAGGCGAAATAGAAGGCATTTGTGACTATGAAGCAGCAACAAGAGATCACACATAGTATTGCGAGTGAAATGTTGCCAGAGAGTGCCGAAGTAGTAGATTCAAAATACTCTGGAGGTGGACAGGGGTAATCTTTCAAGTACTCAAGTTTCAGCACATCGTTATCAAAATCTTCCAGGAAGTATAGGCTAATAACAATAGCGCCGAGTAGGTAGCACACTGTATAATAAATAATTAATGTAGAAGTTCTAGTGAATCGATAAGGAATTGTGATAGTTGCACTGTGTCGATTTTGAAAAACGTTGATAGTTGACATACCGATTACTGAAATAGTACGATATTATCCAAATATTTGTCGGTACTGCGCTCCCATGCGATACATGTCTCAAGTCTTTAACATTCACAATCAATTTTTTTTTCTTTACCCTCTGTTTCAAGTATACTTTTTCGAAACCTAGAATTTCAAGTTTTTTCATTGTATGAAAAGTGACCAATCTTTCAAGACATACAATTATGACTCCTACTAGCTCATGATATTTTTAACGTGCTTTATGTAAACACCAATGATAACAACTTCAATTCTATTTGATTAGAAACTCACGAAAAGCATTATAATGAACGATATAAGTTTGCAGTCTTTGAGGAACACCCAGGTAAGAAAATAATCCATAAAATGAGCCGACTGATGTTGGAATATAGGAGACCGGTGTAAGTAGAGAATTCATGCAACAATCATACATAAAACTACTGAAATTTGAAGACTGGGTAAAGGGACTCGGCAAGTTGCTCTTAAAGATTCCTTATGAGCTGAGCAAAAAGAAAATCTGGACTAAAATTTTGAATTCTAGGCCACGCGGGCAAATGCGCTCCAATACACACAGAGATATTTTTAATTTTCTTTGTAGGACTTTTTGAGCATCCATTGAAAACGGATAATGTCTAGGAAAGTGTAAATATTCCTTGCATAACATCAGATTCATAAAAAACTGTCATCGCTTTTCACCGAACAAAGTTCAATAAAAACAGTAAGGCTACGGTTGTCAACAAAACATCAAAAACGACGCGAAAATGCACAAAATCTGTGGGCATGGTGTGGGATCCAAAATTCGAACAAATTTTTCCTTTTTTCTGCAGCGAGTTCAAAACAATTTTTGAAACTGTTCATTATGTGAACTAGAACAATGAACATCAAGCCTCAATAATGGTATTCGCAGTTTATATACCATGCTCAACTCATAAGGAATCTTTAAATGAAAGAGCAAAATTTTTTTAGGTAAGACCCTCGGGGGATTTTTTATCGCTATACGTTGAAAGTTTCCAAATTTTCAACTTTGAAAATTTTTTTTCTCGAAAACTAGACTTTTCGGCAGAAAATCCCTCTAGGATATTACCTAAAAAATTGTGCTCTTTCATTTAAGAGCAACTTGCCGAGTCCCTTTACCCAATTTAGAAACTTTCCACGTTTACGTTGAAATTGATAGTTTTAATCGAATAAAACATTCAGAAAAGTGCTTTTTCATTTGAGAGCAACTTTTCGAGTGCCTTTGAATGACTATAGAGAATTTTATTCCTGATTGACCTAATTCGAAAAATAATTCCACACAATAACTTACACCAATTGTAGATGTAACATTGCAAACTTGACACTGTCCATCTTTGGTGGTGTTACATACCAAATCAAATAAATACAATAAATATTCAGAGGTATGCAAATCGCTGTCAATATATGTTCAGCTCCTGTCATAAACTCTTTAGTCTCCAAAAAATTCGTCATTTTTGGACATCTTGTATAGTTTGTTGCAAGATATAACTCCATAACTGAAACAAAAAAGCACTAATTTTCGACCAGTGTTTGACTAGTTTCTAATGGGGAAAAACATCAAATGATCAAACAATAATGATACAACAGAAAAAAAAAATTGAAAAATAACGGTGGTAAGAACATATATTAATGAAATGTTCCAAATATTGCAAAACAACAGCATATTAACTGTTGTTTTCGATTTGAGGAACCTAAGTGAACAGACAGGTGAACATTTTCAGAACTTGTTTATTAGATGTTGAATTGTTGTCACGTGATAGTCAGAATCAAACTGGAATTCATAATGGAAGTAGGAACTTGCTTTTTTTGGATCCCAATCTATAGTGTCGTTAATGAACCAAAACTGGAAGGTTTTTTTTCTGACAAGGAAATGTTTTGAGGGAAATATGGGTTTTTTCGACGAGATTTTAATATCATTTCATAGATCTCGAGACGCTGATCAAGAATCCGTAATCAATTTTTGCCGCACGCATGTTTTGATGCGCGAATTTTAGCTCCAAAGTTTTCAGCTAGAAAACGAGAAAACCTGTTTAGAATATAGTTGGACAACGACGCGACGAATTCGCCGACTAGTCGACGACGCGTCGAGTCGTTTTCTCTCAATCCAATCGACTCGACGAAATCGACTAATCGACGCGTCGATTAGTCGTTTGTGTGCGTCGTTTGTCGATTTGTGTGCGTCGAGTCGATTAGTTTTTTTTTTTCAATTCGACTCGACGCGCCTCAAATTTTGAAAATTTCATAAATCTTAAAAATTTTTCAGACAAAGGGTTTTAGGGTGTGGGGAACACGGTGGTAATGCTTGTTTTGCACCAAAATGGAGCTGCACCTGAGTTTTCACTTATTTTAGGCCAAAAATTGACTAACCCACATTTTTCTGAAATTTTGAGACCAAAAGTTTTGGGTGTGACAAACATCACGGAAACACTGATTTCTCTCGTAAACGAGCTGAACCCAGTTTTTCACGTATTTCACGTCGAAAATCGATTGGAACGGATTTTGCTGAAATTTTCAGACCAACTGTTTTCGGGTACGGCGAATATGATGGTAATATTTATTTCTCTCGTAAGCGAGCTGCACCTAATTTTTCACGTTTTTTACGTCAAAAATCCATTGGAACGATTTTTTAATTTTTAGACTAGAGGTATTCAAGTACGGCGAATATGATGGTAACTGGTTTTTTCACGTTATCGAGCCGCACCCAAATTTTCACATATTTTACTTCAAAAATCAACTAATACGGAGTTTGCTGAGTTTTTTAGACCAAAGGTTTTTGAGTACGACTTGAAAATCTAGGTGCAGCTCGCTCACGTGAAAAATTGAGATAATTGTTTGGCAAAAACTGATAACAGATTCGTTTTCAACGTTTCAAGATCTACAAAATGATATATGTCTCGCCGAAAAACTCCACATGTTCCTTGTCATTTCTTGTTGGAATCTGTTCTAGGAACTTTTTGAGTCATATGACCCATTTGAGGCACATTCACCGGACTTTTGGTTCCTTTTTTAATGTTTTAAAAGAGCAATCGGAACGTCTACAAAATTATACAAATTTAATCAAGCCCACTCCCAGAATCTCTTGTAAACGACATTTTCTCGGTTACAGTACTCATACAACCTACAAATCAAACTGATCCAAACAAAATGTTGGTGAACGTTCCCATCGTAAAATACAAATTATGCTTTCTTTACCATCAATTTACATATATATTTCTGTGCCGTCTCTTCACTGTCTCGTAATATTTTTTTTTCGCCAACATATCCTCTTATTCCTGGGTCTCTTGCACCTCAATGTGTATTTCAGTGTCTATGATTTGATGTGTTCAACCACACACCCTCACCCTTTTTATTCCTTTTTCATTTTTTAAAAACGCCAGTTTTTTTTTGTTGAGTAATACATACTGTATATTATAATCCAGAATATGTTTTCTCGAGCGGTCAGTTCGTTTTACAGTTTTTAACAGTGCTGATCGCAAGTTCATGGATCAAACTCTTTCTTAAAATTTGGACACTTATAAAGTTTGACATCCTGATCATCATGATATAATTTTTTCCCCGCGAAATTCTGAGAGAAAATTTTTGAAAGTCCGAACTTATTTTATAGGCAATTCCATTTCTATTTTAAAGTTTCCGACGGATAAGAAAAATACACCAGGAGGACAAACTTCATGAGTGTACAAGTTTTAAGAAAAAGTTCAATTATTTTTGATTTCACATAAACCTCTGTGAGATTCCTGTTATTCGAGTCCAGCTTTCTATCGGAATTCATTTTTATCGTAAAATATCGTTTCGTTTTTAGATTCTTGACATAAATCGTGTTTTAAATAAATCATTGTTCTTTTTGTAGGTAAACCATGTCAGACCATGTATTGCCAGATGAAATTGTAGAACTGATGTCGTCAGACGGAGTACCCTTCTCGGTTAGTTTTTTTAAAGTGCGCACAGGCAAAAAAAAAGTATCTTTTTTTACCGCGGTTTTTTAAGGCGGTGTTTGCACACAATTGCGCGAAATTCAAATTAGATTTTTTTTTTTGTTTTTTTGTTCCAGATGAGTGTAAATAAGACTAAAAGGCAAAAAGAAGTCATTGTGGGAAGTGGGAGAGACTGGCATAACATAAACTGGCACATTTTACGACCTTACAGAAAGAATATTCCATGTCTCACAAAATTTGGCAAAAAAAATGGAAAAATAACGTTTTATGTGTAATCTGAACAGTTTCAGAGAAAGATATCAGTGTATTGGTTATAAATCGGAATAAATTCTTTATTTTCCACACCAAATCAACGAGTTTGCGGATATTTAGCCAATAATATCACGAAATATTTTAAAATTTTTGAAAATATTTGAAAATATTCTCCCGAAAACTGTGCGGCAAAAGCGCACATTTAGTGTGCGGACCATTGCCATTTTCAGACGCGACATTCTCCTCCCATTTTTGCAGAAGCATGTTTTTTATTTTGGAAAAGTCCGTAACTAATTTTTTCTGAAGAAAAAATACTTTTTTTTTCACTGTGGTGCGGTAAATGGACTCGGCAAGTTGCTCCTAAATGAAAGAGCACACTTTTTTAGGTAACACCCTTGAGGGATTTTTCACGGAAAAGTCTAGTATTCGAGAAAAAATGTAGCTATACGCAATTTTGCTGATAATACACAAAAATATTAAAAAATAAACGCGACAAATAATAATAATAAAATGTTACGTAAGTTTTGTTTTTTCATTTTCTTTTTCGGGTTTTCTAGTGCTTCCAAAAATTTGAAACTTTTAGTTTTTCATTTCAATTGCCAGTGAAATTGGTGGCTGTAGGGTTTCTTTTCATCCTTGACCACAATATAGTTAAGTCTATCCTTAAAAATTTATACATGTTTTCAACTTTCAAGATCGCTTTCAATACGGGGTTTTTATCAGCGTTCAAAGATTTACCGAATGACATAGATCCCGTCCAAAATTCACATTTTTGTAACCATCGTATTGTGAGATTTATAGTTAAGTAGCATATAATCTGACAAAAAAACAACAGTTCAGGCCCGTCCCAACAAACAATTTTAATTGAAACTCGATTTTTAGGTTACCAGAAGAGTAATCAACAAAGCAATCACCATCAAGACAATGCTCGAAGATTTGGGAATGACAGATGGTGAACATTTGGAGGAAGCCATTCCATTGCCAAATGTGACTGGAGTGACATTTCAAAAGGTACTCGAATACATTCAACACCATGTGGATGACGAAATTGTTCCGGAAGAGACAAAAAGAACCGAAATCTCAGATTGGGATGCTGAATATCTGAAAATCAGTGGGGACCAACTCTTCGACCTCATGAACGCCGCCAATTATCTCAACATCGAATCTCTTCTTCATTTGACGACCCAAGCAGTGGCTCAAATGACTGATGTAAGTTTTGTTTTTCTAATTGGAACATTCTCTGATCTTCTTTGTTGTAAACAAAACAGAACCTTTTCCAGGGCAAAAACACCGAGGAACTTCGAGCCATTCTTGGATTAAACAATGACTTCAGTCTAGAACAGCAAGAGCACAATGCTAATGAAAAAGCTTGGAGCGATTAGACGAAATGGCGGTCAAGGTCTAGTTATTGATTTGTTCTTGAACTTCATCTTCTTGTTTTTTTTTTGTTGAATGAAAAAAATATTTTCTCAATGAATGTTATTTTTTTCAAAAAATATGTCCCAACAAAAAATGTCCCAACAAATGTGGCTTTAGTAGTGATCATCTCAACTATTTTATGCTAAAGAAATGTGCTCTATCACTGGCTGATCCACTGTCTATACTTTTTTCAATTTCGCTCGCTTCAGGTACCTTACCAAGTTTATGGAAAACCTCGTTTGTAATCCCAGTTTTCAAAAAAGGTAAAAGCTCAGACCCTAAAAATTACAGGCCAATCTCGTTGACTCCTCCTGTATGTAGGGTTATGGAGCGAATAATCGTGGACGCCATAAAATTTCGTTTCGGTGAGAAATTTTTGAAATACCAATTCGGTTTTTTAAATAGAAGAAGTTGCAAAAATTCTCTACTAACTATGGTCACTTCTTTGAAAATCAACAACTCCAATAAAAAAAATACAGATGTGGTTTATTTTGATTTCATGAAAGCTTTTGATAGAGTTCCCCACGATCTCTTGATTCGCAAATTACGTGACTTTGGTTTTGATCATTACTTATGTGCTTGGTATGCTGATTTTCTTGACAATAGAAGTTTTTACGTCAAAATTGGTAACAGTATTTCTAAGGAATCCGCCTCAGTTCCGTCCGGTGTCATTCAAGGAAGTGTATCGGGTCCACTTCTTTTTATAATCTTTATAACTGATGTTTTTTCACTAGCAACTGATGGGGTTTCTAGCCGGATATTTTCAAATTCGTTCGATTATCAAAATCAAAACGCCACCCTTACAGATTGAGTGGTAATTTAAAAAATTCTGATACTTTCTATGATCACATTTTACCCTATTGGAACACAATTTCTCATCTAATCCCTGAAAGTTCAAACGTTGACTCATTCAGAAATCTCATTAGTAGAGTAAATACTACGCTTCTAGCGCTGCCCTAACAACTATGATTAGGATCCTTGTCGTCTTTCTTTTCAATCTTACTATTCCAGTCAATTCCTTCAACTGGCTTAGTCTCTTGCGGGACTAGTGTCTTTTAAAAATTTAGGATGAACCCATACCCTTTTTTTTTTCCAATTTCTCTTGTGTCATATTTATTTATCTACTCCTTTGGTTTATTTATGTGTTTTTCTTTACGCGGTTCCCCTGAATAAATATATAATCGAATCTCTTCTTCATTTGACGACCCAAGCAGTGGCTCAAATGACTGATGTAAGTTTTGTTTTTCTAATTGGAACATTCTCTGATCTTCTTTGTTGTAAACAAAACAGAACCTTTTCCAGGGCAAAAACACCGAGGAACTTCGAGCCATTCTTGGATTAAACAATGACTTCAGTCTAGAACAGCAAGAGCACAATGCTAATGAAAAAGCTTGGAGCGATTAGACGAAATGGCGGTCAAGGTCTAGTTATTGATTTGTTCTTGAACTTCATCTTCTTGTTTTTTTTTGTTGAGTAAAAAAATATTTTCTCAATGAATATTATTTTTTTCAAACGATCGAAGCAATTGAATTGAATTGAACCAATTGAAGCAAATCGAAAATTCGATGAAAAATAAAATCAGAAAATTTTTTATTTGAATCACATCGGCTTCCAATTGGCCAGGTCACCGAAATATGACATCCAGTGATTTGTTGATGAAGAAATGTTCACAGATCTGCTTTTTGTTTACAAGTTCAACATTTTTTTAGAATCTATAGAGTTTGACCTCCTGATCATCAAGGCATACTTTTTATTAACCGAAAAATTTTATGAAATTATGGATTTCCAGACGTTTGTTCGCTACACTTACAACTAAACAAAATAAATGAATTTCTACACACTTATTTTCAATGATCTCATTTTTCCCTTGATTTTCTCGAAAACTAGATTTTTCGATGAAAACTCCCTCAAGAGCCTTATCTAAAAAAAATATGATTTTTCATTTAGAAGAAACTTGCCGAGTTCCTTTACCCCACACATTTAAGCATAAAGCGAACGTTGAAAAACAAAATCGTATAAAAATAATGCACGTTTTCGGAGATTTGACAACTGATTGAAAAATTCCGAGAACGTGAAAGAGAAGTATTGAAAATATCAGGTAAAAGAAAAATAGTATATAATAACAAAATGAGACCAAGGAGAACTCATCAGTTATTCAAAAAACAGTAGAATGAACAGTATAGTTTAGCACATTGATGAGAGATAAATGGAGCAAGAGACTAACACTATTAGAATGTTTTCATAAACATACATTTACGCAACTTCACTTATTATTTCTTAAAAAAAGTTAGATGTTTTGACGATTGGTTCTGATTTCGTAAATGTGACTACTATATTATGAATCCAATTTTGAAAGTTCAAAAAATACGTGCAATTAATCACAAAAACTTTTAATTGTATCTTGTTATTAGGATGTTCTATCCATTTAATACCATAGCCCGATCACCCAGATCCCCATAATTGTTGTCAGAACGTTATGATTCTCTTTGTTCGCCTACCAACATACATAATCTTAACACATTTTGTTCCCAAAGGCTAACATCTGTTATTGCTCCCTACCATAATAATTTCCCATAAAGAGCATTCTGACAGTATTCGTCTCTTGCTCCGCCCATCTCTCGATACTGTCTCAAACCATATTCTCTACTTTTCATTCTACTTTTTTTGGTCATCGAGAACTGGTGAGGTCTCCTCGGAGCTCTTGTCTCATTTTTCATTTTATACTATTCTTCTTTTACTTGACTTTTTACTTTATTCATTTCTCTCTCAAGATCTCATCAGTGTAACATCGAGTAACTTCTATGAATTCATATAATGCAATAATAGTACTAAAATTATTCTACGTTCAAAAGAGCTAATACTGGTGTGTAATTATTCTTCACGTTCTAGTGTTAACTGATTGAAAACTAATATTGTTGCAGAAAATGAACTAGACTGCGATTCTTTCAAGGAGTTTCTTGAGCTGTTACTAAAATGCTCTTTCGAAAGAGACTTGTTTCATCTCAAGCTGAAAACTAGTTTTGATTTTGCAAAATCTGATTTCATATGGAAGTTCGTACCATTCACATGAGAATCACAATCACAAAAACGTTCCCACAACTTCCTAACTTCTAGGGATGTCTTCGTGAGTGTTATCTATACAATTTTCAAATCTGATGTCAATCTGACCATTTTAAGTCGATGAACAGAAGAATGAACAAAATAGTTCAATACTAGAAAATAGGTACTATGATTATAACAATCGTTGAATGAATCGAAGTTTTATTGGCTTAAGCACTATACTCAATGATGGTTTGCGTTTTTCAGGTTTCAACATCGTCTGAACAATGTCTTCGCAAATCATCAACGTAACCAAAAATAACAAACGGGCGGCATGCGACGAGGGCAACGCGGTATGTTTTTTTTGGGACCACTTCCCCGTTTTTAAACAACAAGGTTAACTAGTAAAAATTGTATACTCATTGTCAGCTGATTCTAACAAGATCGTTGAATGAATGTCACAATTATTGAACTCACGATACTCAATAATTCTTTGTTTTTTTACAGCCTCAAACACCAGACGAAGCAGCTCCGCCTGTCAAAATGATAAAAATGGAAAATGCTGAGCCAAAGGCTGATGAAGGTATGGAGGTATGTTTTTTTATGGTTCACATTGATTTCTAAAAAAATCCATTCTGAAAGTAGATGCCACTAAAATCCGGGGAGGGTGACTTTTCAAGTTGTTTTTAAAAGTGGGGTAAAGGGACTCGACAAGTTGCTCTTAAATGAAAGAGCAAAATTTTTTTGGTACGACCCTGGAGGGATTTATCACCGAAAAGTCTAGTATTCGAGGAAATTTCATTTGAAATAAGAAATTTGGAAACTTTTAACGTATAAAGCTTCCAAATTTCTTTTATGAAATGAAATTTTCTCTTATACTAGAACGGTGAAAAATTCCTCGAGGGTGTTACCTAAAAAATGTTTCATTCGAGAGCAATTCGCCGAGTCCCTTTTCCCCAGCTTCAAAGTGCCAAACGATTTTGTTCACTCTACTTTTTTTTTCATCGAAAACTGATGAGCCCTCTTTTGAGCTCCTGTATTATCTCTTTCGAAGTCCAATTTTCCAAAAAAAAAAAATTGGATTTGAACTTCCAAACCCTCTCGAATCAAAAACCCGCTTTGATCTTTCTTGTTGTAAAAAATATTGATTAATCCTAACCACATCAATCAGTTCAAATTTGCAGGTCGAAGATACGTATGATTATCCCATTGAACACCTACAAGGCCCGCCTGATCCCAACTCGGATAGTTTTCTCACCAAAAAGCAGGAAGACTATTTCCGTAGGTTGAACGCCTGGTGAGAAGTCTAAGTATAGTTGTTGTTGTTTTGTAATAATGTTTTTCGTGTACGTTTTTTTAACATTTCGTTGAATAAATTTCCTATCAAATAACAGTCTCATCTTTTACGCTAAGTGCAATGCGTACGCTCAAAATTTGAAAGTTTCAGAATTTTATTAATTTCAGCAGAATTTTGAAACATGACGGTTTTCAAAGCTGCGAAAAATGATGAAATGGTGTAAAAGAAAGCTCAAGGTTAGACCTTTCTAAGCTTATTTCCATCCAAATTCGATTGTGGATTAGGTCGTCAGATATTCAGGAAAACAACGTTATAATTTTTAAAAAACACTAAAAAACTGCAAAAAAGCAGCGAATAAAAATTCGGTTTTCACGAAATACACGTTTCACATATGCATGCTACCTGTGTGATCAAAACCTAAACATGACACAGCTTTTAAGAAAGACCCTAGAGAACCTCAAATAAAGTTTGATGCCAATTGAACTATTTTTAGCAGAGTTACTGTAACTCGAACTTTTAACACTAGTGGAAAAAAATCTGGATATAAATTCTATGTATTGGAATGATTCATGAACGAAAAATAATGAAAATATTGATATTTTAATTCAAAACCCGATTCATGAAACGGAAAAAATTGAATTTATTTCAATTAACAAAACCTAAAATTAAAAAGGTCACAATGAGAAAATACACGGTCTCTAAAATATGTTCACGTTTTGTTTAATTTCTTCTTTTTTACAGAGAAACCGTGTATTTTCTCATTGTGACCTTTCTAATTTTAGTTTTTTTGATTCGAAAAAATTGGAAACAAATTCAATTTTTTCCGTTTCATGAATTGGGTTTTGAATTAAAATTTTAATTTTTTCTTTATTTTTCGTTCATGAATCGTTTCATATACCAAATGTACTGAATTCAGATATTTTCCTCTTTTGTCTACTCAGGCTTCTATTGTTGAAATCAATTTCCAGAAAAGGTTTAAAACTTCATGATTATTCGGCAAACCTAACAAAAAAAAAGTTCAAACACTTATCTTCGACCTAACCAACAAAACACTTGGATCGGCAGTTGATATTTTATGCCTTATAAAATATCTGAATGTATACTGTCGAAACGGTTTTTGTATCAATATCAATGCAATTCCCGATAATAATCCATGCCAACAATAAATCACCATGCTCAAGTTGTTCAACTTCTGACTGCTCAAATCGGTATATATCATGAAAGCAAAAAATGCAGTTGGAGTGGCAAGAGCTGTCATAGGAATGGCGATTTGGATGGTTAACAAGGTTAAGAATCTTAGTTGCATTTTTCTTGTTGCCTCTGAAACATTGCTGGAAGGAGCTATGGCCAAATAATAGCCAGTTGATAAGGAAAAATAGGCCGAATTCATAACTACAAAGGTGTTTTGTGTTCCTAGGCATAGTCCCATGATAAAGACGTTGTTTGTCACAGCCGAGGTGGTAGATTCAAAATATTCTGGAGGTGGGCAAGGATACACTTTCAAATATTTGAGTTTTGCAGTATCATTGTCAAAATCTTCGAGTAAGTAATAACCAAGAAATAAAGCACCGTATAGATAACAAATTGTATAATAAATTACCAATGAAGAAGTTCTGGTGAAGCGATAACGAACGGTATTAGTTGCACTGTGTCGATTTTGAAAAATTCCTACGAACGACATACCGAGTACTGTAAGAAGATAATTTTCTTAGGTTCTTTGAAGGTTTTTGATTCTGAGAAAATAGATTTCGAGACGCTGAATAAGAATTCGTAATCAGTTTGATCCAAAAAACTCGCTCAGATTTAAGTTCATGAAGTTTTCACTTTTTTAATAGTATTTTTGGCTCAAAAAAAAGTTGAAAATTTTATACACAAAGTTTTTTACATTTTCAATTGAGTAATACGATTTAAGTTGTCAATACTTACTAATCAGTGACTCCGCAATCATTGAAATTTCTATTTTCAATGCCACAAAAATTTGATAATTTGGGAGCAGTTCCGTTCTGATGTAAAAGAAACATCTCCATGATATTGGCCATGTCCAAATACCCTTTGTCTCAGAATTTCATCAAAACCTGGTTCAATCTCGTTTGGCTATAAAATAGGGTAAAACTCAGGTGCAGATATTTCTTACAAGAAAAGGTTCTCAATGTTCCCCCCCCCCCTAAAAAAAATCGGGAGTATGTGGAAAGTGAAGTACCTAGTGGGGTTAGAAAAACCCTAAATAAACTTTCTGGAGAAAATCTGGTTTTTCGATTTTTTCGAAAAAAAAAGTTATTTTCCTTGTTCAAAAAATAATAACTTTGCTCAAGCTGGACGGAGAAAGTTGATTTTAAAAACAAGCATTTTGTAGATAAAATGATGGAGAATTTGAAAAATAAATACAACAGACGAAGTTGACGTTCAGATAATGAATGTGTCAAAAAATGGAAAAATTTCAAAACTTTCTTGGAAGAGTTCGGCATAAGGGAGGCAAAAAGATAAACCCATGACTCTTCAATCATAAATTCTACTTACTATAAAGCTCGAATTGACCAAGATAGGCTTGCAGTTGATTGGGAACTCCTATCCAACTGAAGAGTCCATGAAGAGAATAAACCGGAGCTGGAGCATAGAGTACTGGCGAAATCAGAAAACTCAGAATCAAATCCCATAGTAAGCTGCTGAAATTCAAGATGTCCGTGATTTTCATGAAAAACGCTAGGGTTTTATCTTAACCCTAGAATCTGGGATTGCCAGTAAAACTGGGCTCTTCCAAAAACTCACGTAATTTGTACATGTAACATGGCAAATTTCATATTTTCAAGCCTTGGTGGTGTTACATACCAGATTAAATAAATACAATAAATATTCAAAGGAATAATGATAATCGATAAAATATGATCAGTCCCAGTTACAAATTCTTCAGTCTCCAAAAGACTCGACTGATTGGGACATTTTGTATAGTTTGTGGTGAAATATAGGTCCATTTAGAGTGGTTCAAAACATATAGAAAACAAAACCAAATAAATAGGAAAAAAGAACCTGCATGTTTCTGTGTGAACAGGTGAAAGTGTGATACATTACTTGTTGGAGAAGAAAAATGTGAATTTCGCAGCTGAATCTACTTTTGATGCAGGTAACATTCGTCATCTCGGTACTAGAAAGAGGGTATTGTTGAAAAAGTGCACTAAACACTTGGTTATATACCAAATCGACAATCCTGATCACGATCCTGCTTCCCAATTGTTCCGTAGACTACTCTGAAAAAATTTATGAGCCTTTGAAGTTATTTTTTTTCAAGCATTTTTATTCGTTTTTGAATACTTTGTGGTCAAAATGGCTCCGGGACATTTAGCACCTGTATGAAATTTCATTGAAAATTTTAAATTTTGGTACCAAAGGTACGCAAAACATGATGGCGATGTTCATTTGTCACCAAAAAAAATGCACCTTAGTTTTCATTTACTTTAGGTCCAAAATTGACTGGCCCAGATTTTGATGAAATTTTCAGACAAAGGGTAATTGAGTATGGCGAACGTCATGATAATGTTCATTTCGCACCGAACTGAAATTTTGCTTGAGTTTGTACCTGTTTCAAGTCCAAAATTAACTGAATTTTGGTCCGAAATTTAACGAAAAACATTTCAAGAAAGTCTATGTCAGTCAGTTTTGGATTTGAAACAAGTACCAACTCAAGCCCAATTCATTTTAGTGCGAACTAAACATTATCATGACGTTCGCCGAAATCTGGTTTAGTCAATTTTGGACCTAAAATAGGTGAAAACACAGGTGCAGCTCTTTTTTAGTAAAAAATGAACATCGCCATCATGTTTCGCGTATCCGAAAACCTTTGGTAACAAAATTTGAACTTTTTGTTAAATGTCATATGGCTCCGAAATGTCCCGGAGCCCATTTTGGCGTTGAAAAAGATTTGCTGAAGTCCCGGAAAAATTATTTTCTTCCTCGAGAATCGAATTTTTTTTTTCGAAAACGTTCCAAGAAAACATGTGAAATTGTATACTTTGTCGCTTTGATAGTTTTTGCTTTCATATTTAGACTTGGTTTTGTACTTTGTAAAAAGTTGTTACCTCTTTTATAAAATACCTACTCCATTTGGTTTTCAAGAATTCAAAGAAGAGAACGTATACCCAAAGGAGAAGAAGACGCTTCTACACACAAACGCGCCCACGTGTGGCGATCACTGGCGCAATTGGGTTGCCACACATTCGCCTTCAAAATTCATTTTTATTTACAAGGGAATGTTTCAAGGAAAATATGACTGTTTTCGACTAGACATTTATCATTTTATAGATCTCGAGACGCTTTCCTGAAATCCACTCCTGTAGATTTTCAAGAAATCAAAATAGTTTATTTTCAATTGAATTGTATACATACTATTGAAAAAAAAAATCATTATTTAAATACTTAGTTTTGCCATAACCACCACAGTACTTGGCTGTGTAGTTGAGGTTTTGTTCCGAACCAAAAATCGAAACGTATACTCTCGATATGGTTTGTGTAACAAAATCATTACAAATCCCGATATGAATCCATGACAGCAATAGAGCACCACATTCAAATTATTCAAGGTTTGACTATTAAACCCAGTCAATAACATGAAAGAAATGATAATGGTTGGAGCGGCAAGAATTGATACTGGAATTGCGAATTGGATGGATAACAAGATCAGAAATCGGAGTTGCATTTTTCTTGTTGCCTCTGAAACATTAATGGAAGGAGCTATGACTAAATAATAAACTGTGGGTATGACGAAGTAAAGTCCATTTCACAAAGCAAAAAGTTTGAGGTATTTGGATATTTTTGATAAACTAGCATAATCTTGCCTTCGGGACTGATTGTGGCAAAATTGTTTTCACGTTTTTCACACTTTAAGCCATGAAACACCATCTAGAAGGAATAGGAAAGATTGAAAACGATGTTATGAAATCGAAGTGCCGTAGTGTTTCAATTGTTAATTTCTTTCATTTTTCCGAGTTTCTTAGTTGTGAATTCAGTAAAAACCAAGTTTGGTTCAAATTAAACTGGGCGTTTTCGAGTTAGGTGGATTGAAAGTGGAAAAATAGGTCTAAATCTCAGTTTTTGGGTCAAAATGGCTAGTGAAAATGCTTCACCTTGGCTGTTTTATTGTTTATTTGAAAGACTATAACATCCCTAATCATGTAGCAAAATTTGAACAATATTAAACTGGGCGTTTTGAAGTTAAGTTGACTGAAAGTGATAAAATAAGTTGAAAATTGGATATAATCGGTGTTTTCAAGTCACAATTTTTGTAACTAGTTTTATTTTCATGTTAGTTCTATCTTTTGAAGCTTCATTCATTATTTCCAATGCCAGAAAAAAAATTTTTTGCAAAAAATTAAAAATTTCAACACATACCAGAATCGAACCGGCAACGCGTGGATGACGTTTTCAAAAAAAAAAAGAAGAGAGTGAGCTTGTGGAGAGACGCACAGAAAGAGGGCGCTCGTCAATTTTTTTCAATGAGAAAAGGGGAGGGATAGGTCGTTTCTCTCGCGTTGTGAAATACAATAAACATTCAATGGTTGTGCTCCAGTTACAAACAATTCACTCTCCAGAAAACTCGTCATTTTTGGACATAATGTATCCAAATGAACAGGTGATTTTGAGATCTATGCTCTGTTTGGAAAACAAAAAAATCCAGTGACTATTTAGAGCTGGTTGGTTGGATGGAATATAAATTGAGACAGAAAGTAGTTCTCAATATGAAAACCATGATTTTCTCATTTTTGGGAGCTGATATGCATAACTGTACAGAATATGGGGCCAAACGGACGGCTCCAGAAAAATTTCACCACTAAAAAAAATCTCATCCAGTTTCGAAACGTCCCGGAGCCAAACGTACTATGTTGAACCGAGTTGTGCCGATTTTGCCAATTATGAACTTTTTGATTTTTGATGTTTTTTACTGTGTCTAATAGAGCGAAAACAGGTGAAAAAATATTACGAATTTTTCACCAAAAAAACCACGCACAAAACAACACAAGCTATGTGCAACCGAAACTCAACAAAAAATCTGAAGAGATTTCAGGGTTTTGACAAAAAAATTCATGGTTTTACAAAACGACATTGGCATTGTTGAAAAATATCCGTTTTTTTTTCCCATTTCTTTGAGAAACATTTTTTGTTGAATCATAAAGATTGCAAGACACAAACAATAACACATATTGTTTTCTTTTTTGCAAAGCACAGTTTATATAAGAATTCTTCTTTTCATTCGTCACAAAATGTTTCATTTTCTTCTGATTTTATCGATTCTCCGAGTTTTTCAATGCACCGAGTTCGATTTTCATTCAATCGCAACATGTCGAGATTTCAAAGGAGTTTGGTGTATCAAATTTTTCCATTTGGAAAATGATATGTTGTGAGTTTTCAGATGATAAAATTCAACATGTGAAAATCATCCATTCAGCAAATATGACAATTTGGGTGTTTCGGAGACGCGTTGCTTTTTGGGAAGTGCTACGACTGAATTCCATTCGACGGCGAATCTAACAAAGGATGACAATGGGATTAGTCTTTTTCAGGTATGAACCAAATTTGGGCGGGACTGGAATTAACTTCCAAATGTTATTTTTCTGTAATTTTTTGAGACGGAATTTTTCTGTACTAATGATCACATTTTCTCTGAATTTTCAGAAATTTTTAATGGTTTTTGACAGTTTTATGTGAAGATGACTTTGTTTTCATAGTTTTTCGCACAAAAAAAAACACATTTTTGGTCGAGCAGTTCCAGAATGTTTCATTCATCAATTTTGAGTAATTCTGGTATTTTTAATTATTATTTTCAGATTTTTTCAGGCGTTTCAGTATTTTTTAATACTCTAGGCATAAAGCTCCTGGTTCCTTCCCTGTTTTAAAGCAACCCCTGAAGCTAAAAGGCATGTCTGTATCCATGATCAGCAATAACAAATACTGGAAGTATGACATGTTCTCTATTACTGATAAAAAAATTATAGCGAAAAGTTCAAAAATGGCTGAGTTTGAGTCAAAAAACGAAAAACGGCGAAATTCAGTTTAAAAATTCTTCTCCTATCATTCCTAGCAAAATGTGTCAACCCGCTAGTCACGTACATTTTAATTGACGACTTTTTTTTTTTGAAAAATCAGGGAGGTCGAGAGAAAAAAGTTCACGTAAAAAATAAAAATATTCATCTTTTTGAAACGTGTGTTGAGGAGGGAATTCAAAATTGATTTCCCATGTGAAATTCAAATGGCTGAAACTGATTTCGCTTAAAATATTGTGATTTCATATTTTGGGATCCTAATTTTAACAATTTTAACTTCAATTTGCAATAGGTTTTGACGATTTTTTCTGGTATCGATTTTTAGCTTCAGGGGTTGCTTTAAGATTTTTTCTAGAAACTAGCTAGATTTTGATATTTTTAGTCATTCGTTTGGAAAAAAGCGAAGAAAATCTTGCACTAGTTTCGTGTGGCTTCAAAAAATGACCTTCTGGATTGGAATTGGCTAGAAAAAATGGACCGGATGGGATGTCCCTGAAACGGACCGGATCTCTAAAAAACCAACATGGCTTTATAATTTTCGAGTTCATTAATTGGGCCCACATCGGAGCACAACGGAATCAAACAATAATAAAAAAAAAATCCTGAAACGGCTCCCAATTTAAGA
Organism: Caenorhabditis sp. 38 MB-2015; assembly: GCA_900536415.3. NCBI lineage: Eukaryota > Metazoa > Nematoda > Chromadorea > Rhabditida > Rhabditidae > Caenorhabditis > Caenorhabditis quiockensis. The sequence goes on from LR552214.1 coordinate 22,369, forward strand.
AAACTTCCAACAAAAAGGGCCAGGTCCGTTTCAGTGACATCAAATTCTAATTCGATTCCAAAGATGTCGAAACAAAACTGAGAATCCAGAAGTTACATCTCTAAACAAGCTGGTTTTCTACTTTATTCAGACACACTACGAAATCCGCGTTGGATTCCGTCACAATTGCACATATGATGGTGCAATGGTTGAGCATATAGTTCTTGATGAAGACGTGGATAGGAAACTTCCGTAAGTCACCTCACCCTGTATTATAATTGAGTTGACCCCATTTTTTTGCAGGTATAAACCAGTAAACACTGACATCGTCATCAACGATCAAGGTTATCGAGGGATTTTCGCGTTTTACCGAAAACGTTTGAGCTGGGAGGCGCATAGTTTTCGAGGATTTCTAATTTATGTGGAAACTTCGTGTTGGAGAAGATGAACAAACTTGTAACGTGTTTTGATACCTACTTATAAATAAAACTTGTGGTATTACTTACACTCCAAGAGAAATTTAAAGTTTCCAACTTTTTGATGAATTTGTGGAAGGTTAGAATTGTGTGGAGCAGGATTTCTGACTAGAAATATTTTATTCGATAGGATCCACATTAAGTACTCTGTTTTTGCCAAATACGACTCCCAATACACAAATTTCAGCTTTGACTTTGAAAGAACTAAAATGAGCAGAAACTTAAAAATATCTTTTAGTTGGCTAAACTAGGGTAATTTTTTATCTTGATCATTTCTAGAACGTTAGAACGTTATCTGATATATAAAGAAACAGTTCTTCCAGAAACTCTCAAAATTTTCAGATAATACACGAATAATAAGAATTGAATAATAAACATGAAAAATTACAATAAAATGTCACGTGAGCTTTATTTTCTCATTTTCTTTTCAGATTTTCCTAGTAGTTCCAAAATTTGAACTCTACAACTTTATTACCAAGTTTTCACCAAAAATTGAAACACTGAAGTTCTTTTTCATACTTGATCTTGAGCTGAACATTTTTTCTAACTTTTAAGCTGAATATTTTGGAGCTAAAAATTGCTCATTGAAAATCGCGTTTGAAAAAAAATATATACGGCGATCTAAATTTGGAAATTCACACCGTTTATTATATGAGAATCCTTTTCCGAAATACATCATTTTTTCGTTTTTCTTTACTTCCATTGGAAAAATGTTCCACTTTCTGATTATTTTCTCATTTTTTCAACGCTCCCAAAGCACAATTTTTGATTTTTATTCAATTGCGCAATGTAAAAATTTCGGAGAGATCTGGTGTATCAAATTTTTCCACTTGGAGAGTGATCTGTTGTAAGTGTTAAAAAAAGTCTTCAAGGTGAAAACAAAAATATTAAGAAAATATGACAACTTGGGAGTGTCGGAAAGACGTTGCTTTTGGGGAGGTGCTTCACCCGAGTTCAGTTCGAAGGCAAATCTTACAAAAGATGACAATGGGATTAGTTTTTTTCAGGTATGAACAAGTGATTTCTAGTTTTTTTTAAAATAACTTGAGCACATATCAAATCGACAACATTTTTTTCAGTTATGAATTTTTGAGTATGAAAGTTGACTACTCCGAAAAGGGTTTTTATTCTTGATAGCCTTCAGAGTTACCAATTTTTATTCATAAATTTTTGTTCGAATCAAAAATATACCCTAACTCAACTCAGAGTAAGTCTTCCCACAACCCAGTTACTATCGAATCCCTCTTGATCCGACTTCATTCGATTCGGATCTGACTCAACTGAATCCGACCCGACAAAACTCAACCCAATCCGACTCTGACCCGATCGATTTGACCCGGGTTATAACCTGACCCGACCCTGACCCGATCCATTCGACCCGGGTTGTAATACGACCCCCCGACGCGACCCGGGTCACATAATAGGGTTGATCCGACCCAATCCGTTTCTGACCCGGGTCGGAACAAAAAAAATACATGTAAAAATATTGTCACATGAGTTTCCGTTTTTGAAAAATCATTTCCATGTTTCATTTCTTTTCATATTTTCAAAAAATTTTGAGAATTATTGTTCAAAAACTGGAATGCACGTGACAATATTTTTACATGTGTTTTTTTTTCGACCCGGGTCAAAAACGGATTGGGTCGGATCAACCCTATTATTTGACGTGACCCGGGTCGAGTCGGGACGGGTCGGATAACGACCCGGATCGAATGGATCGGGTCAGAGTTGGGTCGGGTAATGACCCGGGTAAAATCGATCGGGTCGTAATCCGGGTCAAGTCGGGTCGGGTCAGATCATAATCGGTCCTTATCCGGTTTGAGAAGGCCGGGTCAAATGGTTCTAATCGGATTTGGTTTGGATCACGACCCTGGTCATTTTAGAACGGGTCATTTTTCTAGTTTATATAAACGACTTTTTTGAACCCGGTGAACTTTTTTGAGAGGCTGATTTTTATTATTGCATCTACACCCAACAGTTTGAACCCAAATTAAGACCGGGTCATGATACTTTTTTTTCACTAACCCCGGTCGGAACCCTGTTCTGTATATTCCGGTTCCGTACAAGCCTGATATCAATAGATTTGATTTTTTGGGAATCTGAAGAATAATCAAACACAAAACAATTGTCAAAAATAGCTGAACGAAAAAAAAACGGTGTTCGAATATATATCAGAAGTTCTTTTCTTTAATCCATATTCAGACCGATTACGAGATCGTTGTTGGATTCCGACACAATTGCACATCTGATGGAGGGCATTTAGATTTTTTAGCCCATGAAGAGAACGTGCCAATGAGCTTGCCGTGAGTCATCCTCCAATTTAATAGTACGACTTTTTTCCAGTTACAAACCAATCCGAACCAGAGTCGACATCTTTGACTTGGGTTATAAGGGCCCTTTCGTGACTCCAAAAAAAATGAAAGGATGGGAAAGTGGAACTTTCAAAGGATGGATTATTCATAATGATGGCGAGTGTTTGATCAAAGGATCTACTACATCAGGATGGGGATAGTATGTATTTTTTGTGTTCTCATCGATCAATGTGCATCACAATGAAAAACATGATATTTGTTCACTTTCCAATTTGAATAATATTACACACTTTTTTTCTCATAATGTCGTCTTATGCATTATTTTTGGAGAATCGAATATTTATAACAGACCTGGAATTTTTTATGTGTTACGGTTTTTACTGGTTTTTCAGCAAACTTTCTTAACAAAAAAAAGATAGTATTTTGAATTTTAAGTTTTTTTCTAAATTTTTTTTCGAATTCTGTTGCTCTAAATCAATATCACTTCCAATGTGCTATTACGTGTCATTATTTTTTTTTTTGCAAAATTCAAATTACTGTGAAACGGGAAAAATGAGCTTGAAAAGTCTGCAAAAAAATTGTTCTTCAACTTCAAAAATTCCATGAGCTCGACCTCAAAATTTACAAAGCCATATAAAATGACAAGTCATCCAAAAACTCAGTGTTGATATCCCTTTAATAACTATGATTCAACTTAGTTTATAAAAAATTGCCATTTCGAAAAATTTCGTAAAATGTGGACACCTGCTAGTTCTCACAACAATAAATTATAGGGCTTGAAAACAATTATATGAATCTCTACGTCTCTTGTCTCACCCCATCTCTCACCGCTGCGCTAAGCTATAATTTTGTATTTTTCTATTTTTTGAGGATTGAAAGGAGGGTGTATTTTTCTTCCACACGTATTGATTTTCTGAGTTCTGGATTCTACTTCAAGTTTTACGAATAATTATCCAGACGGGAATTTTGCTTTCGGAAAATTAGTTATTCACTCATTCCAGACTCCTATATGAAAAAATGATATTGAAATTATACTTGCAATATTGTTCTGATTTTTCTGTACTAGATCTTTATCAGATGGAACAATTACATGTTCAGGTCAAACTTCACCACACGCGCTTTATTGATAACGTCATACTGTTTTGATATGAACCAAATTTTGGTCATAATCGAATTTCACTGGGCCACTTTGAACCATTCGAAGAAATCATTTGAAAACTTAGAAAACATGACAGAGAAGGAGAGATTAGACACAGAGAAAACAAAGTCTCTATGAAGCGAACTTGAATCACTGACTTTATTTTTTTTTTCTCAGTCGACATTTGAGGCCTTTTTTTCTTGTTTTGTGTGTGTTGCTGAGCGACTGCCATCTGACCGCCCTACCACTTCTCTGACGCCTCTTCAGCAACTTGCGGTTTTTTTAAAGTTTTGTCTGATGTCTGCATCTCCTACACTATTATCTTTGTATTTTTGACTGATCGTGTAGTTTTCAAAATTCTCACCACACCGAACGATGTTCATCACCATAAAATTACAATTCTCTTTGTTCACTCTCCAGGTTGAATAACATTACACATTTTTTTTATATTGTCGTTTCATGTATTTGTTGGGAAATCGAATATTTCTTAACTAAGCAAGAAAAATCGATAACAATATTTTTTCAAACAGTCTGATTCTTCTCGATAATTTATTTCATCACAACTTCCAAATGATTATTTTTCATTCATTTCACGAAATTTTTTTCTGCTCATCCGTTTTTTGAAGTTTTTAAAGGAACATTCTGACAAAGGACATGCTTTACGTCTGGAGTTTTTGATGCAAAATTTGTTTATACACCAAATCAACCCCAAGATCACGTTTCTGTAGTCCAAATTTCCCACGGATGTTTACAAAAAAGTTATGCGTCTTTGAAAATGATGGTTTTGGATTGTCATCGCATTTCGTAATGAAATAAGAGCTAAACACTGTGTATCTGGATAATACTATCATATCGTCTAAAACCATGAATACATATTATCAATTCGAATTTTTTTGATTGTTGAAAGCGTTACCGAGGTTTTGCTACCGTATAGAAATTTTTGAAATTAAAAAAAATTTTTGAAATTTTTCCCAAGATGAAAAGTTTGGAGGTCTGGGAAAATAAATTTCACAAGTATTTAAAAAAATTGAACACCAGTAAAACAAAAAATGAGAAAATGTTCAACAATATTTTTAAACTCCCACGAAATTTTTGAGAAATGCTAACCAAACCTGAAGGTATGTAGTTATAAAGTTTGATTTTTTCCAGACTTCCTATTTTTTTTTTGATCTACTGGAGTATTCTTCTTCAATTTCTATACGGTAGCGAAAGTTCAGCCATATATTTCTCTTCCAATGGTCACAAAAAATCGAATTAACAGTATGTCTGTAATTGTTCAATAAAAAATCATTGAAATGCGTATTTGTGATTTTTGTTCGAATTCTAGAATTCAGATATTTCATTCTTGCAATAAATTTTCTATCGAATTTCACCTCGATAAAAAATTTTTCTGAAAAGTGCAGGGGAAATTTGGACTACAGGATAGTAATCAGAAGGATCGATTTGGTATATACAAAATTTGTCATCAAAAGTTAATCCCCCAAACTTTATGTATTTCTCTTATCTGGTTGTAGGGTCCTAAAAATCGTTTAATTAATTTTTTTTCTTTTTTTCGATTACAATGTCGGACAAAACCTCTGCACCCACAGATGACGCCGGAAAAATGATCAAGCTCTTCTCGTCTGACGAGAAATCATTTTTGGTTGGTTTTTTTTTTGGTTCTCTGCATTCAAAAAGTTATGATTCTGTTTACAGGTTGCTCGAAATGTGATCGCCCAATCCATCACAATCAACACAGCGATTGAGACTTTGGGAATGGATGAGAGGGATACAGATGAAGCTATCCCACTTCCAAACATTGATGCGAACACCTTGGAGAGAGTCATCGTTTTCTTGGAGAAACGTTTCGAGGAGCCAGTTGCGTTTGGACCACCAAATCAGAGAACCAATCTCTCCGTTTGGGATAAACAATACCTGGATGTCGATAGAACATCTCTCTTCCAATTGATGTTAGCCGCCAATTATTTGGATATCATAGGACTTCTCGATATCACCACACAACACGTTGCCAACATGGTCGAGGTGAGCTCTAATGCGAATCAAATTCTGATTTATACACTGAATTATTATTTCAGGGAAAAACTACCGAACAAATGCGCGTCATCCTTGGCCTTACCAATGATTTTACACCGGAAGAGGAGGAACAAGTAAAAAGAGAGAACGCTTGGTGTGAACCTCCACTTTAGATTGTCCAGATAGAAACAGCTGTTCAAATTTTTCACTTATTCATTTGTTATAATAAAACGTGTTTTTTAAAGAGAAATATAGCATGATGATCAGGAGGTCAAACTCTGTAAATATACACATTTTAAGAAAAAGTTGAAAGTAACATATAATAACAATTTTATATACTGGGATTATTCGTAATTATGAAAAGGCTATTGTTTTGTTTTGTTGGTATTGTGATCCTATTTTTGATCTTTCCGAAGCTAAAAGTATATTCACGATATGGTTTTTGTATCAATATCAAAGCAATTCCTGAAAATAATCCATGAGAGCAAAGCAACAAAACTGTAAAATTGTTGAGAAGTTGACTAATAAAACCGGTAGAATACATGAAAATGATGGATGCGGTTGGCCCGGCAAAGCTTATTAATGGAATTTGGAGTTGAATAGTCAGTACATACAAAAGTGTGACTTGCATTTTTCTGGTTTTTTCTGAAACTTGGCTGGATGGAGATATTATTAGATGATAAACAGTGGACAAAGCAAAATAAAATGTGTTGATGATTAGAAACAAGCAAATGGTTCCTGTGCACAATCCAATGAAAAATATATTGTTGGAGACAACTTTTGAATAGGCCTTGAAATACTCTAGAGGTGGGCAGGGGTAATTTTTTAAATATTCGAGTTTTAAAGCGTCACTGTCGAAATCCTCTAAAACGTAGAAGCTAAGACATATTGCGCCGAACAGGTAAACGATTGTGTAATAAATAACTAGTGCAATCTTATTGGTCAATCGATAGAAGATGAATGAGATTGCGCTCTGTCGATTTTGAAAAATACTAATGATTCCGACACCAACTACTGTAACAGAGGCATGTGTGGTTATAATCACGTTGTGTTAGCAGAATATTTTCAATTCCGGATCACTTGGGTTTTCCAGTATAACGAGCGTGATATAAATTTTTCCCAAAGCGTGATCTGCACCTGAGTTTTCACGTGTTTCACGTGAAAAAAATGAACGTTACCATCGGATGCATATTTTTAGTGAATTTAAACTCCGCCAGAGTTTTCAAGTGAAAAATGACTTAAAGGTGGGGTAAAGGAAAGTTGCTTTTGAATGAAAGAGAACATTTTTTATCGAAAATTCTAGTTTATGAGAAAATTTCATCTGAAAAAAGAAATTTGGAAACATTCCATGTATCCCAAAACGTTGAAAGTTTCCGAGTTGTTGACTTTGAACTTTTTTTCTCGAATGCTAAATTTTTCGGTGGAAATTCTCTCGAGGATCTTACCTAAAAAAATGTGCTCTTTCATTCAAGAGTAACTTGCCGAGTCCCTTTACCCTACCATCAATGTGATGATCGAACACTTTTTGTTTGAGATTTTCAACAAAATTCATTTCTCTTAAACACGTGAAAACTTCTGTGACGCTCGGTTTTGGTGCGAAATAAATTTTACAATTGTATTTTCCACAACCGAAAATGCTCCGTGAAAAAATTTTTATGAAATGATTCATGAACTGAAAATAAAGGAAAAAAATTGCCAATAAAAAAAATTAATATTAACACAAAATACACGTTCAAAAAAGGAAATTTTAAAAAATCCCATTGTGATTTTTTTTAGTTTTAGATTTTTCAAATTGGGAAAAATAGAAATAAATTCACTTTTTTCCGTTTCATGTATCAGGCTTTTGAATTAAAAAATCAATTTTTTCATTTTTTTTCGTTCATGAATCATTCCATTAGCAAAAATTAGCTTCATACGATTTTTTCACGTAAAACACGTGAAACTTCATGTGTTTCACGATATCCGAGAACCTTATTTCTCCGGAATTAAATGTTCGAATTGCTGAGCCTTGCCGTTGAACTTAGGAGACTCACAATAAGCATTATATTGAAAACTATAGGCTTGGATTCTGAAGGGCACCCCAAATGAACTGAGAATTCCATTGTAGGAGACAACGGAAGTTGGCATGAAAAACATGATCGTTATAAGGTAGTTTATATTCAGGTCCATAGACGTACTTCTGAAACTCGAAAGATATTGAAAACAATAAAAAATACTCACAATAATTGTAAATGCAACATCGCCAATTTCGCACTTTTCATTTGTTGAGGGGTTATAAACCAGATCAAATATATACAGTAACTATTCAAAGGAATACAAAATATTGTCAGAATATGTTGTGCTCCGGTCACAAACTCAGTTGTCTCAAAAAAACTGGTTAATTTTGGACAATTTGTATAATTAGTAGCAAGATATTGTTCCATAACCTGTAAAATAGAATATATCAAAATAAAAATTATGTTGTTTTGCAAAAAAAAAAAAACAAAAAAGCAATTTTCTTGAGAAAACAAAAAAAGGTGTCCTGAAAAATACTCGAAAAAACGTTCTGATTCCATTTTCAGAGTTGATTAAGGTTTCAAAAATTAAATTTTACACGATGGAACAAAAAACAGAATGAAAAACTTTGTCGACTAAACTTTTTGTCTCACTTATCAAATTAACTTCAGAAACAAGATTAAACAAATCATATTAAATATTACATACGTGATTCAAAAAATTTCTTTAATGTGAAAATAAAATTTGGGAAAAGTATAGACATACCTCTTCACCTCTTTTTTAACATAAAAAGTGATGAATAATTAAAAAAAAAATTTTATTTATTTATTGGAATGTGTTATTGCGGAAAAAGAACTTTGTTTCTTTGATTAGTAAAGTTATCAGTCAAAGCTAGAAAAAACGTGATTCAATTATACGTGCTTGAACTTTTCTTTTTTAGAAATGGAATTTTATCAAAAATGTAGGGAGTTGTTGAAATGGGTATAACGAAAACTCTGGGAAGGATTGGGATCTCTCACGTGGTCTGATGAGCACACGTTGACCAATTAAAAATTTTAAGCCAACAGGAAAGCAAAAAACCAGACTAACTCAATTTCAAAGACCTGTTTCCTTCCCGATCCGCCAAATTTTGTATAATTTGACCTTCAACAGCGATTTTTTCAGCGAATATGATTTCTGATTATCAAAAAATATACATGAGGAGTAAAATTATGAATTTTTGAAAATTTAGCCTTTCACCAAAAAAAAATATTGAGCCGAATCGAAGATCATGACTTTTTCTTTGGCCGTCACCATTTTGGTGTTCACAAAAAGTCTCTCTTAAATACGGGCTGGATTGTTATGTTGGATTGTAGGACAACTTTTTATCCTGGAAACGTTTCAAAATATAGTTCTGTAATGAAATTTTCCCTTAACTTCCGAAAAGTTTCGGTTTTTTCATAACAAAAAAATGATGGCGAAACTCGATGAAATCTGCTTCGAAGTGATCGACACTCTATCTCTTGCATCTCTTCACTCCGGAGTTCGGCGAATTTGCCGGCGTAGAAGATGCGTCTAGGGTTGCAAAACGGGTGCGACGGGTGACCCGCGACACACGCGACACCCGTCTGTTTGTTCGTTAGACACCCGCCACACCCGCCTGTTTTTTTGTTTGACACCCGCCACACCCGTCTGTGTGTGGTTTCATACACGCGACACCCGGCTGTTTGTGTGTATTTTCAGGCGGGCGTGTACGGGTGCGGGCGTGTACGGGCGTGTATGGCGGGTGCCGGGTGTGGCGGGTGCCGGGTGTGACGGGTGCCGGGTGTGCCGGGTGTCAAACAGAAAGAGGAGGACGGGTCACCCGTCGCACCCGTTTTACAACCCTAGATGCGTCAGCTAACTAACTTGCGTGATTTTAGTTTTCGAATTTTATTATTTTTTTTCGAAGTTTCGAGTTTTTGTTGATTTTCATGCAAAGTAGTTGCAGATAAAATAGTTGCAGATAAAATGTCAGAATAGTTGCAGATAAAATGTCAGAATCAAATCCAACATGGTTCCAAATGCAAAAAGTGGGAAAATGAAGCGTGCATAATTTATTTCAGACTAACAACTGCATTGAGAGCCAATAATTTGAACTGAAGGTAAGGTGAACATTTTCTCAACAAAGCAATCCTAACAAAACATTGAATTCAGAGAATTTCGAGAAAACAAGAGGATGGAAGCATGTCAACTACAACCGAATCAGATCGTCTACCATCAATCAGTCTCCGCGTTGAGTTTTTTTTTTTTTTTTTGAAAAGCTTGTGTGGGTCTCATTAATTTTTGAAGTTGAAATGAGTTTCGTTTTTTGTTGAAAAATATCCATTTTTCTAATGAGAATATCATAATTTCCTAAAAGAAAAAAATTGTTGAGTAAACTGAACAAAACGTTTTTGTAAGACCTATTTCATTCTCATTTTCGTGAGACCTTTCTCGTGAGATCTAATTGTAAGAAAAAAAACGAGTCTCAGGAAATCCTGATCCACACAAACTTGACTAGATAATCTGATTTTCATTAAAGTTTTGGTTGTATTTATGTGAATTTTGATTCAATAAATATTGGAGTAAAAATGCAATCGAAGTTCAGCGAAATTCGCTCAATATCAGTCAGGGTTACAACGAGACTTGATTAAATCTGGATAGAGTTCATCGAAATTCACGTAATCTCGGCGGTAGTTCATCGAACTTCGTTTAATAGCGGCGGGAGTTCACCGAATTTTGCCTAATCTTGGCGTGAGTTCATCAGATTTCGCTCAGCTGCCGCGTGGGTTCAACGAAACTCCCTTCAAATTGAGCGGGTTTGCCGAGGCGTAACCGCAAACCCGCTGGATTTTTCAATCGAAATTCGCTCAACTGGCGCCACAAATCTCCTGAGCTGATAACTCGAGAGCTTTTTCATACTTGATAACCCCAGTGATCAAAAACAGCCTTGTTTTTTTTCAAAGAAATTGTGATCCGAAAAAATGGTCAATACGATGTTGATAAGCGTTTGAAAATCTATTGAATGACATAGGTCTCATCAAAATATTCCACTTTTTTCAAAAACACCTTTCCTTTGTAAGTGTTGCTAATTGGAGAAGTTCATTTTTCTCTAACTATTTCTCTTCTATTATCTTCAAACAAAAGGGGATGAATAGCACCTGGATATTGTGCACAAACCCCAAGTTGATCAGAATAAAATATAAGAGCAAATTAGTTTTATTTTTTGAAGGACACCAATTGAATACACCTTCCAAAGTTCATTGAAAAGAGGAGAAGAAAAATTGAAAAGAACAGTAGTCCACACTTTTCATTCACACCCTTCGTACTACACATTTCGCTGTTTTTTTTTCTAAAATGTCGAACTTCTTTCGAGATTTTGGCTTATCTAGATTCCAGCACTATCCTCCTCTTGTAAGTCAAAAAAAAAATGTGTTTCATAATTGTATTTTTTTTCAGCTCACCGCGCCACTGTGGACTGGAAGTAAAACTGTAAGTGTACTGTACATGAAACTATTTCGAAATACTAACTGATATGTTCAGATTTGTCCTAGTTTGTGATCAAAGAAACAATTAGCTTCAGAGCGTCTGACTTGTTTTTTCGGACCACCCAGGTTTTTTTCTTTTTTCTGTTTTTTGAAGAAAACAACTAATACGTTTTAACATAATAATTTTAAAAAACTGCGAACATTTGTTCGTTATTTGTGTTCATTTTTTAAAATGGGAAGTCATGTCAAAAGTTAAGATGGGTCTCCCTTAATAGTTAGTTACCTGGTCGATAATTCATTCAGTGTATAAATCACATTGAAATTTTTTTTTAAAATTTAATTCAAAAAAGCGGTAACATCAAAATGGTTGCGCAATCAATTACCAGATGTCGCAATTCGTTCACATTCTTTTTCCTCTATCGATGCTTGTCTCAATAAACTGAAAAATTGTCTATACAAAGCGGCAACTTTGAAAATAGCATTACACAATTTCACTTTTTTTTTTATTTTTTAAAAATTTTAAATTTTTCGTTGGGCACACTCGTTTGAGGCACGCATTGAGTGTGATCAGTACGGTACGAAAATTGTGCAAACACCGCACTGATTAAACTGGAGAGAAAGAAGGTTTGAGTCTCGTCACGAAATCGAGATTTTCAGTTTTTCCCAAAAACATATCAACAGTAATAAATATGCTGAAACCGAAGGAAATTTCACAAACTTTACTGGATCTGGTGTGATTTTTTATTCTCTACACATTTTAAATCATAATATCAAAAAACATATGCAAAAAAAGCTCAATTCACTGGAAAAACTGAAAATTCTGAAATTTCTTATAAAATTTCAATGTTTTCCCGCTAAATTAGAGTGAATTTTATGATTTTTCACGTTTTTGTTGACATCTTTTTTTTTACATTTTTCGAACATGTTTTTCTCGCGTTTCATGAAAAGTTAAAATTCCCAGCATTCTTTTCATGTCAAAGAACCCTTTAGTACTTTTACTCTACTGAAAACATAATAATTAGAAGAGATATTTCAAGTCTTCAGCGCAAACTTTGGGCTCAATTTTCAGCTTTCTTTGCGGAGCTAAACAGAAGTTAGACACAGGATGTTGATCAGCATGAAAAATTGTTCCAGGTGACGAAGGTCTCCTTTCAAAGTCAGTTAACGACCTCATGAGGTTAGTTCAAATTACACTGATTTTAACTATCTAACTAGTTAATGATGATAAATTTTTACTTCCGAATTAATTTTCTCAGGAGAGTAAAATTTATCTGAATTTTGAATCCTATTCAAGAAAACTATAGTGCCTTTTCTGATTTTTTTATCAGATAAAAGAAATGTTTGAAAAAAATCTTCTGGTTCGTTTCAGGGACATCCAATTTCACTTCCATTTTTTAAATCAGACCAGGTCCCATTCAGGTGACACGTTTATTCAGGTGACACGTTAATGTTTATTTTCCAGACAATGCCGGTTGTAAAATCCCTATCGTCCAGATCACAATCATTCCGAAATGATAAAATAATTAGATGTCTAAAATGTCCGAAAATTCTTGCAAGTATGGATTCATTACTACGTCATCGAGGAGTCGACCATTCTGAAAAGGTACTTCAATAACAGATATTCTGTTCTCAAGCGTAGGTGTTACTGAGTTTTGTTTCCAGGTATTCAACTGTGAAACTTGTGGCAAAGGTTTTTGCCTTCGTAGCAATTTTAAGCGGCATATTACGATTCATACCAGCGTCAAACCATACAAATGCACAATTTGTGAAAAAATGTTCCGAGCGAAAAGTAAGATCTTTTATCCAATTTTACAAAAAAAAACATATGTTTTAAGGTAATTGGGAGGTTCATTTATTGGTACACCAAAAGACCGAGGCTCGCATCAAAATTGGCAAAAATGATGGCACATCATCTGGAAATAGTGGAGCTGCATCAGAAACACCAACTATGAAATTAGCTCAAAAGGAGAATGTTGCACCACAACTCACCGAAAGATTTGAATTTTTCGGAATCGAAGATTCAGAAAGGTAGATTTTTAATTTTTATTCATCCAATGAATACCCGGAACTGTTTCCAGAGCAAACTTCACCTCATCTGGCCTTGACTCGGAAGCTTTGCGAAGTACTTCAGAAACAAGCGGATCACCGGAAATAGTAGACGAAAACCATAATGTAAATTTTTCCGGGACGGTTGAAACAAGCATATTTTGATTGTTAGAGTTTTCAAAGGAACACCATGCGCTAAAAATTGACGAAACCTTTTGGAAACTGATGTAAACTGATTGGATACACACTATTTTCAGTGGTTTTTCAAATAAAGAGTCACTTTTGAATTTTCTCTTCAGTATTTCAAAACGTTTCACGTTTCAAAAAGATGAACTATTTCATTTTTGAGGACCTTTCTTGGTTTAGGTATCGATATGAGCCAAGAGTTTTGCGTTAAAGCAACACGCGAAGCTAAAATGCATGTGTGTATTAATGATCAACGATAACAAATACTAAAAGTATGACGTGTTCTCTATCACGGACAAAAAAATGAACAAGAAAAGTTCAAAAATGACCGAGTTTGAGTCAAAAAACGAAAAAAAAAAGGTTTTTGAAAATTCTTCTCATCACAAAGTGTGTCAACACTCTGGCCAAATACATTTTAATTGACGACTTTTTATTTTTGAAAATGTGAAGAGAAACCCCGTGGACAACGAGAAAAAAGTTCACGTAAAAAATAAAAATATTTCATCTTTTTAAAACGTGTTGAGGAGGTAATTCAAATCTGATTCGTCATGTGAAACTCAAATGGCTGAAACTCACTTCGCTTGAAATATTGTGATTTCATATTTTGGGGTCCTAATTTGAACAGTGTTAACTTCAATTTCCAACAGGGTTTCTCGATTTTTTAAAATAACGATTTTTAGCTTCAGGTGTTGTTTTAAAGTGAAACCAAAAAAGATAACAATTATTTATAGAAATACATCTGCGAACATTGTGGAAAAATATTTCGTACACGTTCCAACGTTAACTATCACATGAATGTTCACTCAGACTTCAAACGATTTGAATGCAAAATTTGCGGAAAATCAATGAAGTTCAAAGGTAAGTATTATTTTTTTTTTTTTGATAGCTTCTGAGAAACGGATCATCTGAATTGGTTTGATATCGACACAAACGAGTTTGTTTCCGGTAAAACCACTTTCGGTCCGATTCAGGTGAGACGTTTCAGAATTTTCCAAATTTATCCGACCTGATGGCCTTTTACAAAACAACTTTATTCAGCTCACTTGGCGAGACATTTCTCAGCACGTCATAAGCCGGCCGGTGAAAGAATTGACCCATGCGATTTCATTGTTATGAAGAAAGATATCCCAATTCCTAAATCAACTGAAAATGTTTTGGATAAATCAAAAGTTCTTAAGAACTTTACAATTGAATCGTTGTTGCGCTTGATCACAACGAGCTCAACGCAAGAAAACGATCAGAATCCACAACTTCATCAAGAATCAGAGTGTGATGGAGCTATAGATGAGAAAAGGTACACTTTTAACTTTCAGGGACAACAAATATGTATATCAGAGCTGTGCCGTTTTCCGTTTCCGGATTTTCCGTTTTCCGGATTTTCCGGATTTTTTCGGAAAATCGAAATTTTAATTTTCCGGGAATATTAACTTTTCGGAAAATCAGAACTAAAATCACGTAAAATCATTCTTTGCACGACCAAAGTGTGATGTATCACTGAGAACACTTCTTCACGTCATATTCTAGAGGTCCCAACTCGTAGTTTTCTAAAATATAGAAAATAAAATTCGCACCTGGTTATAAAAGTCGCGATGTTTTTGTACTGTATGATCACACGGAAAGCCTCAATTCATTCTAAATATTGATTAAAAGCCGTCGGAACTCAAAATAGCATTACCGGTGCTGTTTGCTTTCAAGTTTTGTAGTTAAAAGTGTATTCAGAACAGCTAATTACCGATTTTTGACAATTTTCCGGATTTTCCGGAATTTTCCGGTTTTTTGAAACCGAAAAATGACCATTTTCTGTTTTCCGAAAATTAATTTTCTGGCACAGCTCTGATGTATACCTGTTTTTTCAGAGAAGTCTTCATCTCACTAGGAGTGGACTACTCCGACTCGATTGATTTACGAGAAAATTCAGAAGCTGGCGTCTCATTGAAAAATAGTTAGTTTGTTCTTTGAAAATTCCATTCACTTTTTGTGATCATTTTCTGTTAAAATCGGTCAGATCCTAAAAAACATTTTTGTGGCCTCAACAAGGTAATTTTTTGCCTCTTACTGACTTCTGAGCCACTATAGCTGGGGTTTTCAAACATGGCCCAAGTTGGCAACGTAGGCTTTTCTCCTGCTTTGTTTTTTATTTGAAAAAATAAATGAGGCTCACAATTGATCAGATTTTTTGCAAACTGAACGTGTTAGCTGTCGAGAAACATAAAAAACATTTGAAAACAACGGTTGGGCAACTGAATCATTTTGATTAAAAAATGTGATCAGAACAGTCAGGGCTCTTCAAAGGTGAGGTAAAGTGACTCGGCAAATTGCTCTTAAATAAAAGAGCACCTTTTTTAAGTAAGACCCTCGAGGGATTTTTATCGAAAAGTCTAGTTTTCGAGAAAATTCAATTTGAAAAAAGAAGTTCGGCTCAAATGATATATCTGATTAAAAATCACCTTTTTTCACATAAAAAATAATATTTTAAAGGGGTGGTCCTTCCTTGCTAAAAAAACAGGGGCAAATTAGCGTCACCTTGTGTGCGTAAAATAATTTGTTTGTTGTGCACAATTTTTTTTCGAACAAAACTGCAAAAATTCAAAAACATATACCCGGGTGTTTGCAATAGAGCACACTTTAATCACCATGTTATTCTTTTGAATTCTATGTTTTTTTCGCCAGAAATTTCGTTTTTTGAAAATTTCCAAATGTTTAACTTTGGATATTTTTTCTCAAACACTAGACTTTTCGGTGAAAAATCCCTCGACGGTCTTACCTAAAAATGTGCTACTTGCCGAGTTCTTTTACCCCACCTTCAAACGTGCATCAAGTTGAAATTTTGAGAAATTTTGCTTAGATTTGATCTCTAAAACTGGAGATATTACATTTCCCATGTCTGATATTGTTTATGAAATAGTCACAAATCAATATTTTTCAGTCTATCTAGTTTTAGCACATATTTTAATCTCAAAAATCTTGCAGATTGGCAATTTCGCAGTCACGCCCCTTCCAATTGGTTGCTGTAGGCTCAACATTGGTGCATTTTTCAATTCCACTTTGCACCAAAAATGTTTCCCATCGGTTCTGTTCATTGTTGTTAGAATAATACATAAAATATCTCCCATTGTTGAATTATTTTGTTTTCCTGTTTTTAGCATTTATTAACTGCAGAAGTTTCTTGCTGTTCTTTGTGCTTGACGTTTCATAATCACTTACTATATTTTTTTGGTATAAACTTCACTTATATTTTCAAAAAAATTTCTTAGTAGCTTCGAAATACAATCTTCAAGATATCAATCAAATAAATGTTTTGTTTTCTGACTTAACTGACTAAAAAATTGAAATTTCTTTATATTTCAACCATTTCGAATGCCGATTTTAAAAAATGTCGCCATTTTTCGTTTCAACTATTCTACTCACCACCTCAAAATTTGTTTTTCATACAAAACCAAAGAGAAAGTTGCGAAAGAGCTGTGTCATAAATAACAGTGACAAAGGCGGTGGCTGTTCATCAATTACCAGATGTTCCAAACTGTTTCCACTTTCCTTCTCTACAGATGTGTGCATCAAGCGGTTACATCAACCTTCTCATTTTCAACTTGTCTATCCGTTCTTTAGCATACACACATACAGCGCGGACCGTTTCTTTATATCTCTCAATTGAAAAAAAGGAGAAGGTTGTATTTTCTCTAAACAATAGTCACCAAATGGTGCACACTGTTTATATGTGTCGATTAACTATATAAACTTTCATGAATAGATGCTAATATGTTTATGAATTTCACCTATTAAAATGTCAAACTTTTTTGTTTCTCGTGATCCTCGAAAGTTTTTTCCCTAGGGATTTACTCAAAAATCCATTTTTCCCTCACCAAGATCAGATCCCTATTCAGTATTAAAGATTCCTTGTCAGTTGAGCAAAAACGATTTTCTGTCCTAGAAATTTGAATTTGTGTGGCTTAGTTTTTTTTTCTAGGGATCGGCTTGAAAACTGGAAATACTATTTTCTTAAAATCAGGGTCCATGAAAAGTTGTATTCCCTTTTGCAAAAACAAGTTTTATTCAAAAAATTAAACTACTGTAGCTAACAATAGACACCACATTTGACGAGTGAATCTGTGAGAACGGTGTGTGAACTAGATTTTGAATTATTTTCTCTTTTTTTCATGCTACGCGGTCGAATCAACTGTTGGCTATTTTCATTATGCTAATAAGGAAAATTAGCATATAAATTTAATAGTAGCCCCTGTATGACAATGCTCACAATCAGCTCGTTAGGAATCTTAAAGGGACGCCTAAAAAATATGCTCTTAAATGTAAGAGCATATTTTTTAGGTAAGACCCTCCAGGGATTTTTCCTTTTTTTTTTTTTAACATGGTGATCAAAGTGTGCTCTATTGCAAACATCCGGGTATATGTTTTTGAAATTTTTTAGTTTTGTTTGAAAAAAATTGTGCACAACAAAAAAACAAATCATTTTATGCGCACAAGATGACGATAATTTGCACCAGTGTTTTTTAGCAAAGAAGGACCACCTCTTTGAATTATTGATTTTTATGTGAAAAAAGTTGAATTTAAATCAGATATATCATTTTAGTCGTAGAGTAAAAAAAAAAACAATTATCTCTGAATGTCTCCTACTCGTCCTATCATGAACAAAGTGGGCGTGGCTCGCTCTCTCGTCTTCTTTTTACCTGTGCTTCTCTTATGTCTTTTCTCGCCTATCGTTTTACTCGCGCATTTTGTTGTTAATAAGTGTGTTTCCGTGGCAACGTCGATTTCTCACATCTTACAAACCAACTACTCCTTTCATCCAAATTTAGATAGCTTATTTGATACGATTACGATTTCAGATTTTCTCCCATCATCTCCCACAATGCAATCAGCCAGGCCTGACAAGAACCTATCATGTCCTCTATGTCCAAGAATATTTACATGCAAAACATTGTTGGTACAACATCGACAAATGGTTCATTTTGAAAAGGTACTGTTGTATGGGACTTTTCTAGCAGTGAAGGGCGATTTTTTATTGGATTTTCGATTTCAAAATGGAACCGAATTTAGATATCTATTACATTTTGTGACCTTTTTATTAAAGCAACATCTTAAAGTTGGGGTAAAGGGACTTGGCAAGTTGCTCTTAAAGGAACTCTTTCTCTTTAAATTTTAGCCTTCAAAATGAAAATATCGAAAAAATATTTTTTTTTTCAAAACTTAATTAAAACACTTTCACGTGAAATATAATGCCGCGTGATGACATTGCATACACTTTGACGCACAATTACGAAAAAACGAAATGAAACGCGGCAAAAAATAATTAAATTCCGAATTTAAAAACAATTTTTTTTTCTTTTGATTCCGAAATTTTTTGTCGAAAATGAAAATTTAGTTTTTTGAGAATTGGAACAGTGGGTATTAAGGTTATGAACTTTAGTTTAATTGAAGAGAAATAAGGGGTTATTTAGGGTTGTAAAACGGGTGCGACGGGTGACCCGTCCTCCTCTTTCTGTTTGACACCCGCCACACCCGGCACCCGTCACACCCGGCACCCGCCACACCCGGCACCCGCCATACACGCCCGTACACGCCCGCACCCGTACACGCCCGCCTGAAAATACACACGAACAGCCNCACCCGGCACCCGCCACACCCGGCACCCGCCATACACGCCCGTACACGCCCGCACCCGTACACGCCCGCCTGAAAATACACACGAACAGCCGGGTGTCGCGTGTATGAAACCACACACACACGGGTGTGGCGGGTGTCAAACAAACAAACAGGCGGGTGTGGCGGGTGTCTAACGAACGAACAGACGGGTGTGGCGTGTATCACGGGTCACCCGTCGCACCCGTTTTGCAACCCTAGGGTTATTTAAAGGGAGTGATTTCTTTTAAAGAAATTATTTCTCTTTAAATTTTAGTCTTCAAAATGAAAAAATCGAAAAAATAAACTTTTTCAAAAATCTATAAAAATACTTTCACGTGAAATAATATGTTGCAATTAAGACAAAACGGAATCAAACGCGGCAAAAAATAATTAAATTCCGAATTTAAAAATAATATTTTTTTTGTCTTATTCCAAAATATTTTCTCGAAAATGAAATTTTCACTTTTTGCGAATTGGAAGAGTGGGTATTTAGGTGAAAAAGTTCAGTTTAATGAAAGAAAAATAGAGGGTCATTTAAAGAGATTGATTTCCTTTAAGGCAACACCCAAATTATTCAAAATCGATATTTATAGAAATCGACAAAACATATTGGGGATTGAAGTTAACGCTGTTAACATAATAAATATGGAAATTTAGTTATAAAAATAAGTTACCTACTCCGCAGACTCAGCACACGTTTCAGAAAAAAGGTGACCAAGAGAAAAAAGTTCTCAGAAAAAGAAAAAACCATCATCTTTTTCAAAAATGTGTTTAATCTGCTGAAAAAGTAACGCAAAATTGATTTTCCATGAAACATTAGAAATACTGAATTTCATTACGCTGAAAATTATGTGATTTCAATTTATATTGATATCTATTTCAAGCTTAAAGGTAAAGGGACTCGGCAAGTTGCTCTTAAATGAAAGAGAGCATTTTTTACGTAAGGATTTTTACCGAAATCTAGTATTCAAGAAAAAAAAAGTTTAAAGTTAAAAATTTGGAAACTTTCAATGTGAAATATTTTCTCGAATGAATTTTTTTCTCAAAAATGAAATTTGCTCGAATACCAGACTTTTCAGTAAAAACTCCCTTGAGGGTCTTACCAAAAAAAAAGTGTTTTTTCATTTAAAGGAAATCGATTCCTTTAAATTACCCCCTATTTTTCTTTCATTAAACTAAAGCTCATTATCTAAATATCCACTTTTCCAATTCTCAAAAAATTATATTTTCATTTCCGACAAAAAATGTCGTAATTGTGCGTCAAAGTGTATGCAGTCTCACGACGCGGTATAATATTTCACGTGAAAGTATTTTTATGAATTTTTGAAAGAAAAAATATTTTTTCGATATTTTCATTTTGAAGAATTTAAAGAGAAAGAGAAAGACCTCCTCTAACAGTGTCATAATCTTTTTTCTTGTTTGCAGCAGTTCGCCTGTGAAACATGTGGCAGAGCTTTTCGCTTCCGATCAAATCTTCGAGAGCATTGGTCAGTTCACACTGGCAAAAAGCCACATGTCTGCATATTTTGTGGAAAAACATGGCGACTCAAAGGTTAGACCTTGACAAAAATTGATTGAATAAATATATTCAGGCAATTTGAAGAAACATATACGAGTTCATCATTGTGAACAGACAATTGCAGCGGTTGAGAAAGATTCATTTGGTTCAATTCCTGAACCATATGATAAAAGTGAAAATGGCTCGGATACTTCAAACCAACTTGATCTAAACGGAAATGGCTACATCATTGAACAATTTTTGCTTAATTCATGGTTTTCAAGTAATCTCCTAACGTCCGCAACAAACACAACACACATCGAGAATGATGAATTATCACAAGGTGCTGAAATTGTTGGGTTTACAGATCAAGACAGGTTTATAGATCAGAAATTGCATCCAGATAACACAGAAAAGATTTCCAGATCGATACTTATCTCATTGGCCCTTGACTGCAGTAAACCTTCAGAATCAAGTGTTTCACCGGAGTTAGAAATTAGTAACAATGAGGTAAATTATTTGCAGAACAGAAATTCAAAACTCTTTACTAGAAGAAGCACCTAAAAAAAAGGTCTGATTTTTTTTTTTTGAGGGTTTTTTGTTTTGTTTTAGGACCATTATAGCAAAAAAAAACCTGAAATAATTTACTTATAAACTTTCCCCTCCCCCTTTGCGGAAATTTTTTTTTTCAAAAAAGTTCTGAACTTCAAGGCCATTTTTTTCTGAAAATATGTAAATTTAAATTTCAAAATTTCGTAAAGTCTCCCAAATTTGATAAATCCAATTGAAATTGTGATTTTAGGCTTAGCCATACAATTCTAATCGATCCCTACTTTACAGAAAAATTTTGAAAATTATTTTTTTTATGATATGTAGCTTGAACAAGTTTTTTTTGGGACAATTATTGTTTGAAATTGAACAACTACGCGGTTATTGTAGTTTCAGGTTTTAGCACTGAATATTTCCAGAACAACATGAAAATAACAATGTCCTTTGGGTTATCTAATTTGTAGGATCCGATTCTGATATCAGAATACGCTGAAAGTACCTTTCAGTCTGAGAAAATGTCACATTATCAAAAGAGCGCATGGTACCGATTGAATTTTGCCTTATATACCAAAATGAAATCAATTCTCGAAACTACAATGGTTCAAAAAAAAATTTTTCTTACAGAATTACCCTTGCAAAATATGCGGAAAAGTTTTCCGACACCGTTCAAATTTGAGTGACCACCGTACAATCCACACTGGCGAAAAACCATTTG
Organism: Caenorhabditis sp. 38 MB-2015; assembly: GCA_900536415.3. Classification (NCBI taxonomy): domain Eukaryota; kingdom Metazoa; phylum Nematoda; class Chromadorea; order Rhabditida; family Rhabditidae; genus Caenorhabditis; species Caenorhabditis quiockensis. The sequence continues at coordinate 44,401 of LR552214.1, forward strand.
CCTGCAAATATTGCGGGAAGATGTTTAGACTCAAAGGTGAACATTTTCCGGGGAACTTATTCATTGTTATCTTAATTTTAATTTTTAGGTAACTTGACCAAGCATATAAAGAGATACCATAAAACTGCTAATGAACAAGTCGAGAAAACCGATATTATAGTTATGAAAAAATATGACCCAACTCCTGCATTCTCTGAGAATACTGGAAATGAATACGATGCAACAATTGATCTTCCTAATATCCAAAAATATCATTCCATTGAATCGATTTTGGATGATTCTTCGAGTGAAGTTTTATCAACTTCAACAGAGGAGGAACCTAGGAAAGATCAAGAAGAAAGGTACATTTCTATCTAATAAAATACAACAACAAAAAAACATAATTCTTCCAGAGTCGTCATCGTTTCACTGGGTGTGGACTACAATGATTCGATTGATTTACGAGAATCTAACGCTTCGCCAAATGAAGGTTAGTTTTTTTTTTTGTTATATGAACCAAGCTCACCGTAGAAACCCTAGTTGAGCACATTTTGAAAAAATGCGTGAAAAATTTTAATTCTGATAATGGTTCTCAATTCAATCAAGAATCTTTTGAGTAGAAGTTTTTTTTTCTAAAAAAGCTGGGTTATAAATATAACCTTTCATTCAAAAAAATACTAATAACGTTGCTCTGAATAAGAAGTCATTCAAAAAAAGATTGCCATACCTCCGTTATTTAAAGTATCTTCAATTTTCTCACTTTTCTCAAACAACCGAAGAGAAAAGTTGGATCCAGGACGTTGATCAAAGGGTCCGAATTAGTAAGTGAAGTATCAGGGGTCAAAATTAGTAAGTGAGTGTAATTTCGTTAAAAGTAAATAAGAGAAGTAGTTGAACCTCCTTTATTAGGCACCTTGGCTCAAACACCACGCCCACTCTTCTTTTCTTTTAACCCACAGTAACCTTAGTTCTCTTGCAGATTGTCGACTTCACAATCAAGTACCTGCCAACTGGTTATTGTAGCCTCTATTGGCTCATAAGTTAGTGTTTAATTAATTTTTTGTTGCTGTTAAGATAACCCTGAAAAAAGTGTCCCATTGTCATTTTTTTATAGTTTTTTTTTCCTGTTTCTATGAGCCTATTCATTGTTGAAATGTTGTTGTTTGTATTATCTCATGACTCTATATAATATTTCACAGGTTTTCTAATAATCTACCTCGAATGCTTTTGTTAATGAATTCAATGTTTTTCACGAGTGATACAAAATATTTGGTTTTAACAGCCCTAAATATTGATTTTTTGGATTTTCCATTCGGTTGAGCCGAAATATCGAAGAGCTATATATTGACAATAATTTATGTGGAAGATTTGAACGAAAAAAACGCGCGCGGGCTTTTCTCTCTCCTCGTCTCTCTCAAATTGCAAAACTTCACCGTGTTAAGAGGCTAATGCACTATGTCACACGGAAAAGTGACAAAACGGTGACTATATGTATCCCACCAGATGTTGCGAAACGGTTTTTTCTTCTCTCTCCTCGCAGATATGTGCCTCAATAAAGTAGAAAGTTTTCTAAACAAAACGGTAACATCAAAATAGTTGTGTCTGCTTGTGGTTTTTGAAATGAGCCGAGTTTGGCTTTTTCATTTTCCCGCTTTTTTGAATTTCATGTTTTTCATCAGGACATATATTTTTGGTATTTAAGGTTTATTGACTTCAACCTCTTAAAGAAGGATTTTCTAATTGAAAACCCATTCATGAGACTTTCGAATAACGTTGATCAATATTCTGTATTTTTTTTCAAGTAGGATATGAAAACCTATGATTTGAGAAAGGGAAGTCAGCTGAAGTGAGCTCACCATAGAACTTCCCATTAGGGTAATCAAGTATGAAATTTTTTTTTGCGTAAACTTTTAAACTAGAAAAAAGTTTTGAAAATGATGAAAAACAAAACTCACGTAACTGTTTATTAATTTTGGGCACGTGAAATTTCAATATTTTTGTGCACTACTAGAAAATAGTGAGAATGTCTGGAAACACTGTAATTTTTCATTTTTGTATGAAATTATCTCCGTATTCTTCATTTTCCCTCAAATGTTCTCCAGTCACAAAAAGTTTTTTTTTTCTGCTTCACATTAATTCAGCTCTTTTTTTTTCTCTTCACTCATTTTTTCAGACAATGTCACTCTCTGGCTCAACATCACAATTCTTCGATTGTCCACATTGCCCAAAAGTGTTCGTAAGCAGCAAATCATTGCAAAGTCACAACGAGAATACGCATGCTGAAAAGGTATGAATACTTTAGATTGGTGTTTTCAGTATCACGGGAAAATTTAATCAATAACTCGGAGAAAAATCTGAAAGGGTCAAGGCAACCCAAAAAAATCTGATTGAACATTTCTTGAAAATTGTCTAGGGTGAAGTTGGGTCAGGTCGAGCCACAACTGTTTTATAAGTAAGACCCGGGTTTTTCTAGATTCAACTTTCGAGACCAGTTTCTTTCAATAATCCTAACACTTCTCTTGTTCGGTGCACAAATCCTAATCTTATCAATTTTTACTTGCAGCCATTCTTCTGTGACGCATGTGGGAAAAGGTTCCGATATGGTTCACAACTGGAAGACCATCGAACCGTTCACAGTGATCAAAAACCTCATGTTTGTCAAATTTGTGGAAAATCCTGGCGGCTGAAAGGTAATATTTATTTTCCGCTAAATTTAACGGATAATTGCCGTTAAAGCAACACCTGAAGCTAAAATTCATGTGTGTATTAATGATCAACGATAACAAATATTAAAAGTATGACATGTTCTCTATTACGAACAAAAAAATGATCACGAAAAGTTCAAAAATGACCGAGTTTGAGTCAAATAACGAAAAAAGGCAAAAATCGTTTTGAAAATTCTTCTCAGCACAATCAGCACAAATTGTGTCAACACTCTGACCACATACATTTTAATTGACGACTTTTTATTTGAAAATGTGGAGAGAAACCCCGTGGACAACGAAAAAAAGTTCACGTAAAAAATAAACAATTTCATTTTTTTTAAAACGTGTGTTGAGGAAATACAAATCTGATTTTCCACGTGAAATTTGAGATGCTGGAACTTACTTCGCTTAAAATATTGTGATTTCATATTTTGGGATCCTAACTTTGACAGTCTTAACTCCAAATTCCAATAGGTTTTGTCGTTTTTTTTTTTGGTATCGATGTTTAGCTTCAGGCGTTGCTATAAACGTATGTTACGAAAACAAATATATTCAGGCAATTTGACGAAACATCTTGCCGGGCATCATATAAAGAAGAATCACTCACCAGTTGATGAAAAGATTGCTTCAATTTTAGCAAGTTACAGTGAGACACATGCATCAGGTCCTGTTGATATTAACAGAAATGGCCAGGATATTGTCAATCTCGCAGCAGTCACAAAACACACTGAAAATGAGGAACCTCTTCAAGAGTTAAGAATTGTCGATCCTACAGATCAAAAAAGGTAGATTTTTAATTTCCATTCATCCAAAAATGAAAATAAAAATTTTTCCAGAAGCACGTCTAGTGGAAGTCCAGGAAATAGCACATCATCCGAACCACTTCATGAAAACCAAGAGGTAACACAACGTTTAGGTGTATTTTTGAGGTATTTTTGGGCTTTACTTATCAGCCTTTCATAGAGTAACAAAATTAATTTTTTTGGACCAAACTTGATATCGAACGAACGCTGATATTGATACAAACGATCGAAGAAAATCAATCCCTTTAAATGACTCTCTGATTTTCTTTCATTGAACTGAATTTCATCACCTAAATACCCACTCTTCCACTTCTCAAAAAATGAAAATTTCATTTTTGACAAAAAATTTCGGAATAAAGAGAAAAAATATATTTTTTAAATTCGGAATTCAATTATTTTTTGCCGCGTTCAACTCCTTTTTGTCGTAATTGTACGTCAAAGTGTTTGCAGTGTCATCACGCGCATATTATTTCGCGTGAAAGTATTTTTATTAATTTTTGAAAAAAGTTATTTTTTCGATTTTTTCATTTCGAGGACTGAAATTTGAAGAGAAAGACTTCCTTTAAAGGCGCATGTAATTTTTTTAAGCGAAAAACAGTGCGCTGAGTTCTGGAAAACACCGTTCCAAAAAATGACCGTTCCAAAAAATCAACAAACTGCATAGGTGAAATCAGCATTTTCCAATCTGAGTTAGATTATAATGTCGCAAGTAAGTTTTCTTCGTGACGAGACCCGAATTTTCTCTGTGCAACACGCTGTTTCGAGGCTGCCAGACAATAAAAAGAGAGTGGCGAGAAAAACAGATTGAAGGCTCACAGAAAAATACATGGGTCACATCAAAAAATTTTAAAATACTCCTTTTCTTTTTTCATTTTCAAAATTATCTCATTTTCAAAAAATAATGAGTATTTTTTATTTTTCACGTGAACTTTCAAAGGTGTTTGCATCATTTTCGTTTTTTCATATTCTTAGTGTTTCATATTTTTTGTAGCGTGACGTGACACGTCACAGTAGAGCCTTTAATTCGTTTTTCTCACCACTCTCTTTTTTAGTTCCAGCTTTTCGCGCAAAGCTTATGAGTTCCGAACAATTATGATAGTTCTAAAAAAAACAAATGTCAATTTGTGAATCGCGGTTATTGATTTTCTTTATGAAATTATCTCAGAGCTTCGGAGAGATTTTTGGCAAAAATTGATCAAAGATTCTTGCTCAGCGTTTACATGATTATATAGACCCCATAATGATCTTAACCTAAAATCATTTATAGGTATTCACCTGTGACATTTGCTTCAAAGAGTTTCGACTTCGTTCAGGCCTTCGTGGACACCGTTCAGTACACACTGGCGAAAAACCATTTATATGCAAATTTTGCGGAACAACGTGGCGTGTCAAATGTAAGCCAATTTGGGAATGAAAATTTCTGAAGCTGGTCTTGGTTTTGGATTGTTTTGAATTGGAAAAACATCACTAACTTAAAAAGAAAACATTTTTCAGGTAACGTGAAGAAACATATATTGAGAAAGCATAAAGGAGCCAATGAAAAAGTTGAAAAAGATGACATTATCCATATCAAGAAGTCTCGGAACGATGGAAGTCCTCCTCTTACTATCACCTACATTTGGGATTGTATTCAATCAATTTTGGCGGAATCTTCAAGTGGAGACTCATCAACCACAACAAGCACAACGGAAGGAGAAAAATCACCAAATCTTTCGAATTCGGAATTGCTTTCTTCAAATGATCAACCTACAGATCAAGAAAGGTAGAACTCCATTCCAAACATACAAAAAACCGAAACAAGGAATTCAGAATAGCCATCTCATTGGGTGTGGACTTCAACGATTCAGTAGATCTACGAGAATCTGAGGCCTAACTGAATGAAGGTTGGTTTTTTTCTTGATTTAATAATTAGAGTCTAGCGAAGGTGTACTGTAAGTACATTGTTTTTTCATATCAATTGAGACCTCTCCAGAAGTAACAAAAAGAGTTATCTTGCGGTAGGGTTCTTGATCTTGAGGTAATAGGGCAGCACGTAAAATTGCATAGAATTTATACATACAATATTGTTACATTTCAGAAAGTTGGCAAACGTAAATAAAAAATAGTGAGGCGAAGCTTTGAAACAAAACACAACGATGTTTGTTGTGCGCGCCGCGTGTGTGCGGCGCGGTCAGAATATTTTTATTTTTTTCTATTTTTTGTTGAAAAATCAACGTTTTTTGGTTTAAAAAAACTGTTTTCTATTAATTTTCACGATGAAATAACTCTAATACTTCTCCGTAACTTATTGCATTTATAAATACATAATTTTTGTTGTATCTCAGCATTATTTTCAGAAAATGGTCGTCGTATACACGTCAGCGGTTGGACCGTTCAAGTATTGTATAGCAGAATGGAAAAAAGAAAGTGATATTTTCAAAACGGTCGGTTTCACTCTTGTGTTCGCCCAATATTTAATAGAATCACTTTTAGAGACTTCCCGGCAGTACTATAGTCGCTTCGCCGATGCGTCACGAAGAAAAATTGGTTTTTATTCTTCAAGAAAGTCAATTGGATTTTGAATGGAAGAGAAACGATACCGTTGGTTTATCCTATTTTTTTCACAAAAAAAAAAGGAATTTTAGGTTGAAGAATTGACGAGTATCATGCTGGAAGAGTTTAATCACTCACATTTGGCCAAATTCGACATTTTTCAACTCCAAAAACTTCTGGAACATGGAAATCTGAAATTGTTGAGGGTAATAAAAAACCACATTATGAATAACTATCATTTTTTTTCCAGAAAAGCGATGACAAGCATAGAGTAGAATTTATTGAAAATAATGATGGAGAAACTGCGATTCTGGCAACCCGTACAACTGCACTTTTTAGAGAAGATGAAAAAGGACAAACTTATTGATCATGTTCAAAAAGTCGAGCAACAGCACCGATTTCTACTGGAGATAAGATAAAGTACAATTTTTCAATTTATTAATGGTTTTGTTGTCATAAAATTTTTTTTTTCTGTTAAATGGTTAAATCTAATCAGCACGAATAATAAAACTCATACAGGACATCGGTAAATGTTTCTAAAAAATGAGCATTCCACAGAAATACGAAATTTTCTTCGAAAATACCTAAAATAATCCGTTTGTGTTGTTAAAAAAATTTTTTTTTGAAAAAGAAAGAAAATATTCGGACCGCGCCGCACACACGCGGCGCGCACAACAAACATCATTGTGTTTTGTTTCAAAGCCTCGCCTCACTATTTTTTTATTTACGTTTGCCAACTTTCTGAAATGTAACAATAGCGTGCATTAATATATACAAAACGAAAACCACGTTTCACGTGATTACACCCCGTGTGCTTCTTCAAATCAAAATCTGAAAATTTACTAGCATTGTAGATGACCCCTGAAAACCCAGAAAAAAATTTGGCGTCGATTGAATCATTTCCAGCAGAGTTCCAGTTTCAGTCAGAAATGTGAAATTGTATATATTAATGCACGCTTCTGTATAATCAACAGGGTACGCATAAGGTCTGACAATTAACTGTTGATGAAAACTTGTGTATCTACCAAATTGACCCTTCTGATCTTTATCTCACTGGCTTTAAATTTCCACACACTCCTCAGAAAAAAGTCAACGTTTCAAAATTCTATATAATACACTGAGATATCCCTTTTATTTTAGGTTTTTGGATTTTTTCCTGTGGGTGAACCTATACTTATGAAACGCTGAATAACGAAAAATTTTGTTCCACAGAGAATAATTTTTTTAATTTTAGGTATTTTTTGTGAAAAGTAAGTTAATATAGCTAATTTTGTACGTAGAATTCGATTATCAACATGATTTGACCGATAAACAAGTGGCTGGGCTGACAAAGTCAATTTTTCGGGTGAACCTATACTTATGAAACGCAGTGTATTGTTTTCAATATTATCGCATATTTTTCGATGATGAAAGGGTCTTCATATTCTTCAAATACAATAGTTTCATAAAATTGAGAACAACCTCAAAATTCTTGCAGATCCTCGATTCCACAGTCGCACTCCTGCCAATTCATTGTTGTAGCTAGAATTCCACTTAAAATTGGCGCACTTCTCAATCTCTCTTGGCACACACGTTACTAATTTGAAGAATTTGTCACTTTCTGTTTTTATTGTTTTTGTATGTCCTGTTACTTTTGTTATTTGCGCTTTCACCCGTTGACCCATTGTTGTTGTTATTTTTTTCCTGTTATTTTTTTGTTGAATTTGTGTTGTTTGTATCTCTATATTTACTGTTTTTATTATCGACTTTTTCTAATAATACTTGATTTTTTTTAAATTTGGTAATAAATTAAATTTATAATTTACAAATCAAATATTTTTTATTGAGCCTACTATCAAAACCTAGATCAAAAATCAGATTTCCTAAATTGGATTGAGTTTGATGAAAATTGAAGTGAATTTTCCTTTGACTGTTCTAAATCCGAACATCTCATTTTTGGTAGCCAAGTTCGTTAAGTCTCATTTTCAAATCTAGATCCATAACATTCGAGTAACTTTCAGAACCAGTTTTATCCATAAGAAATTTGAAGGTACTTTTTTTATCAAACATTTATTATGAACCAAAATGAACGGAATTGAGACATTTGGCAAGGTTATTGCTGCATCCAGGCATCCTGTCTTCTTATCCAATCTTCTCTTCGTTCCGCACTAATATTCGGAGCATTCTGATAGAGCTCAGCCATAGCTTCCTGAAAAAATAAAATTGGAACAAAAATAAAAATCAGGATTTTCGCGTCGTTTGTGGTGTTTGTTTAATTTCCTTTGGCGAAAAGATATATAACTTTTTGTACAAAAATATATTCAATTTTCTACTCGATTTCGATTGTCAATGGATGTATCCCTAGCCCTACAAAAAAACATTTTAAAAAAACTTGCAATAGAGCACACTTGTTCATGTGGCCTCAAAAGAAATCCTTGAAATGAAATTTATTCGAAAACAATTTTTAAGAAAATATTTTCTGTAATTTTGAGAATGAACGCCACATTGGCGCCGCTTCAAACAAAACTTGAAGTAGATTCATCAGAAATTTTTCAAATTTCATTGTACTTTCAACAAGAAGAGTGTTATAAAATCCGGAACGGTTTTGTTTATGAAAAATTTGTTTAGGAAATGTTTCAACCACCTTAAAAGACCTTTTTTGCATTAAAAACCATTTAAAAATAATCATTGAGTTTTTTTTCAGTAAAAATATTTTTATTTTCCAGATATCCTCCTACAAAAACAGGTTTCAGCCATTCGAATTTTACACTAAAAATTCACACGTTTCAAAAAGATAAATTTATATAAAATAAATTGACGTGAAATTTTTTGTATTAGATAATTGAAATTTGTATAACCGATAAGGGAGAGAAAAGTTTACGTGAAAAAATGAATGATTCATATTTTTGTTTCTTTCGAATTTAGCTCAAAATTAGGCTGTTGCTTCAAAGGAAATCAATCTCTTTAAATGACCCTCTATTTTTCTTACATTAAACTGAAGTTCATTCCTTAAATACCAACTCTTCCAATTATCAAAACATGAAAATTTCATTTTCGACAAAAAACTTCGGAATAAAAAGAAAAAATATTTTTTTTTAATTTCGGAATTTAAATATTTTTGCGCGTTCAATTCTTTTTTGCCGTAATTGTGCGTCAAAGTGTTTGCAGTGTCATCATGCGGCATATTATTTCACGTGAAAGTATTTTTATTAATTTTTGAAAAAATTTCTTTTTTCGATTTTTCCATTTTGAAGACTAAAATTTAAAGCGAAAAACTTCCTTTAAAGACACCTAGCCAATCGGAAATCAATATTTCTCCATTAAAAATATCAAAACCATCGAAACTTACCCTATGAATATCTGGAATTTGTTGGCGAGTCAAACTGAGAAGCCTATTTATACCCATCCATCTTGCCGCCAAGATCAACTCCCGAAGAGTTGTTCGATCGTGACTCAGAAACTCCTTGTCCCAATCACTAGCTTCTCTGGGACCATTATCCGATTGCGGATCGGTCACATAATGTTCTTAATATGATATGACTTTCTCCAGAATATTCGAAGTGACGTTTGGAATCGGGATCGCTACTCTCGTTCCTCGATTAATAATCATGCTGTCGACGGTGGTGGATTGTTTAATCACCTCCCGGGAAACCTGAAAAAGGTTAAATATTGAATCAAAAAATAGAAGAAAAACCCTGTGTTGAAATAGGTCCGATTAAAACGGACCAAACAACTCAATAGTTTTTGGACAGGATCAGAAAAATAAGAACCTGATTCTTTTTTTTTCTAAATCGGACCGAAAATCAGACTTGTGAAACGATATTTGAATACTTTGAAAAGGTTTTCAATTTCTGAGCATCTTACCAAAAATAGGACCAGGTGTGTTTCAGAAATATTTTTGGTTGCTCGGGTGCGATTTAGGAAAACTCGAAGAAACAAAATCAAATCTGACTCAGGTGGTCCTTTTCAGGAACCACGCTTGTTTATATATTGGACCTCTTCTCGAGTATTCTAAGAATAAAAACTAACCGAGAAACTTCTATTATCTGAAGAAGTGAGTCTGAAAATAATGTCTGTGCGTTTTGCTGGGATATTGGGTAGCATGTTTCAATCTGTAATTATAGGAGAGTGATAGTTTAAAAAAATTACTGGTGCTGTAAAAAGGAAGAAAAATGATCAAGAAGAACATAATTTTGTTCTAGAGATGGAAAATGAGCGGGACAACAACCAAAGTACAAAAACCGTATCGAGAATATACGTTTAGATTTCTGAAGAAGAATAACGGAGTCGGTGTGACTACTAGATTGGAAAAGAGTATTTTTGTAATTCCAGCTTATCCTCCAAGCATATGAACTTGTTTCTCAAATGTTTGTTGAAATAAAATCCGGATATTTGCGAGTTGATAAACTCTGCGTTATTGTTTTTATTTATCAATTGAGGTTCTAGAGCATTGGGAACATGTTTAACAAGGGCATGTTAAAAAAAACCAGAGTTTTTCGGCGGAATATATATTCTGTTGTGGAGGGCATAGCGAATCTAGGAAGCTGTACGTATAACAGATCTTAGTTTGGGCGGTTCAGTGGTATTTTATCGTGTGTTGCAGTAGAGCCATCCGCTCTGATCCGACAGAGAAAGACCAAGAACAAACAATAACAACAAAGGTACAAGCAATCATTTATGAGAGGCTATTAGGACCTATGACAGGAGTAAATCATCCGTTATCAGGTGCTCTCATGTGACGTATGATGGTGCTTGTAAACGGTGAAGGCGAAGGTGCCAAGCGAGCCGCTGAGACGCTGACAAAATGAATAAAAGCTGAAAGGAATGCCGAAGAGGCCGATTCCCAGCGAACTACACAGTTATTTAGAGCAACACTATTTTATTCTTTATTGTACTGTTTGTGCGGTGATTGACAATTGGATAATGGTGCTTGGCGTACCATTATCAGCACAATCGAACCGTATCAGTTTATTGTAGAATTATTACTTTGTCCTGTAGCAATTAGGTGCTTTTTAGGAGAGAAAAAGAAAAGTAAAAAGTGAAGTGTGTGTGTGTGTTGCGGCCGCTGTGTATCGAGAGTAAGATACGCGTGCGGTTACTGTGTTCGCTGAGCGGCGACTCCTTCGTTTTGGAGGATGTTTGAAATTATTTATTTATTTGTGAGATATGATTTCCGTTCCTTTTCCCTTGTATGTATCGCGTCCGCGACATATTCCGCATTTTTTTATTGCGTGCACAATTTTCAGTTTTTAAGAAAACACTAAAAATACGAAACGATTCTGATACAATAACTTTTTATTCAACAAAATTTAAAACATGTGGACTTCACTAAGAAATCTCACCAGGCATTCAATTTTTTAAAAAACTCCTGCTCCTCTTCTGTTAGAATTATTTGGGCCTTCTGAGTCGGCGGAATTTGTTTTTCTGTAGGTGTTTTCTGAAAGAAAGTGAATTGTTTAGAGAATTTCTAGAACCTAAACTAAAAGCTCAAAGTCTATTGAAAAAATTCTTACTTGAATCACATCGGATTCCTGTTGGCCAGTCATGTTGGTGAGTTCTTTGATCGAATGCATTTCTTTTCTAGAAATTTGAATAGATTGGTGTGGGTTAATAATCATTAATTAATGAATATTCAAAAAAATAAGAATGGGTTGTTGATTCAGACAAAGATTGGTAAAAAATCCGAATAGAGAAAAACTGAGGTGTTATGAATTATAAATAAGTATATACATATTTGTGTTGAAATTAGTTTTTAATGGAATTTGATTAAGGGATCGACTTTCGTGAATCGTGCAAAAAACTTTTAAGAAATAGTATACGAGACCGGACCTCCAAGGAGAGCTCAATAACCAAAAAAGGTAGAATGAATGAGTAATGATGATGGTTTGGTGGGACAAGGTACGGATTCTAGAGTGCTCTATTTGAGAGATTATTATGGTAGGGAGCAATAACAAATGTAAGCTTTTGGGAAGAAAATGTGTGAAGATGGTAGATGAAAAAGAGAAATAGTAGTTATTATTATAGATATAAAAGAGAAATAGTAGTTATTATTATAGATATAAAAGAGAAATAGTAGTTATTATTATAGATACCTATGTTGATCAGGACTTTTTTGTGGAAACGAGACTTAAACAAAAAGCACCAGGATAATTTTTTAAATTTTGTCAATGTGCCAGAATTTTCTAAATTGGAACCACCTGTTGAGTATTCCTTACTTTTTTTTGAAACATAATGAAAGGAGTTGGAAAACTATACAGTCAAGAGCCTTAAGCTCCAAATTTACGTGTAAGGAAAATAAACGTTTTTAGTCTAGCAAATTGCTGTTTTTCATTGCACATGTCGTGCGTACAATAACGGTCAACAGTATAAGAGAAATAAACTATATGAAAAATCAAGTACAAGAAAAAATAGTACATAATAACAAAATGAGTCAGGAGCTCCGATGATAGCTCACCAGTTCTCGATGAGAGAAAAAGTAGAATGAAAAGTAGAGAATATGGTTTGGCACAGTATCGAGAGATGGGCGGAGCTAGAGACGAATATTGTCAGAATGCCCTTTTTGGGAAACTATTACGGTAGGAAGCAATAACTGGTGTCAGGTTTTTGGGAAGAAAATATGTTGGTTTCATGTGTATTGGAAGGTGAACAAGGATTAATGTTCTTTATGAGTAAATGAACAAAGTTAAGTATGGCGTCTAATACGACTGAATATAGATTATTTAGATTCGGGAAAACTGCTCGTGCTCACCAGTTGCTGATAATCAAAGAAACAAAATGAAAAGTTTAGAATGTGGCTTAGCATAGATATTAGAGATAGACGGAGCAAGAAACTAACACTACACACTGTTTTGGAGTTGTCAGGCGATAAAAATAGTCGTAAAAAATATATAAAATCTAACACTACTGAATATACATAGATTAGTTAAATTTGTGAAAACCCGTTTGAGTAATATAACAGTTGAAATATGAGTTGTAGTTAAATTTAGTAGCATTAAAATGCTACAGT